>JACEFO010002071.1:0-141975 GCA_015342445.1 Digitaria exilis | reverse complement strand
TCTTGGTTGTGTTCTCATGCAAGTAGAACCGGGTCATCGCTTATGCTTCGCGAGCACTCCGACCTCCCATGAGCAAAACTACCCCACGCACGACTAGAGTTCAGCAGCGGTCATTCATCTCTCAGATGTTGAGGCACTATTTGATGGTGTTCCCTGCAACGTATACACAGAACCACAAGAGAGCCTTAAAATATTCTTCACTCAGGCACATCTGAATATGAGACAGCGCAGATGGTTGGAGTTAGCAAAGGACTATGACCTTAGTGTACATTATCACCCCGGGAAGGCGAATGTAGTTGCGGATGCACTCAGCCGCAAGGCTCGTTGCCATTGTCTTACCGTGGAGTCCTACGCTGACACCCTGTGTCACGAAATGGCAAAGCTCAATTTAGAGATTGTTCCACACGGGTACTTCAGCCATATTGCAGTGGAACCAACCTTGCACGATCAGATTGTTATGGCACAACTAATGATGCGGGCGTAAAGTGCTCAAAAGAAAATTGTCTAAAGAGAAAGTGAAGGAGAAGTACAAGTGCTTCCGGTTAGACGGGCAAGGAGTCCTATGGTTTGGACACCGCCTCATGGTGCCCAAAAACATGGAACTCCGGAGGAAGATTATGGATGAGGCTCATCTTCTCCAAATTTTCTATTCATCCCGGCAGCACCAAAATGTATCAAGACTTGAAGCAAAACTTTTGGTGGACTCGAATGAAGCGAGAAATTGCCACATATGTGTCGGAATGTGAACACCTGCCAGCGGGTTAAGGCCAGCCACTTGAAGGTAGCAGGCACGCTTCAACCTCTACCTATTCCCTCATGGAAGTGGAAGATATCAGTATGGATTTTATTGTTGGACTTCCCAGGACCCCTCAGGGCCACGATTCTATTTGGGTAATTGTGGATCGCCTTACCAGACCGCACATTTTATTCCAGTCAATACCACTTATTCTGCTAAAAAGTATGCGGAGATTTATTTGGAGCGGATCGTTTGTCTACATGGGGTACCCAAGACGATAATTTCAGATCGTGGTGGCTCTTTTCGTAGCACGCTTTTGGGAGCAATTGCAAATGTCCTTAGGCACCAAACTGATCCGCAGCTCAGGCATATCACCCACAGACCGATGGGCAAACAGAAAGGGTAAATCAAATACTTGAGGATATGCTTCGAGCATGTGTTATCCATTATGGGAAGAATTGGGAGAAATGTTTATCCCTGGCTGAATTCTCCTATAATAACAGCTACCAAACGAGTTTAAAAATGGCACCTTTCGAAGCCCTATATGGGTAGGAGATGTCGGACCCCGTTGTGTTGGTCCCAGGCAGGCGAGAGGTACACTTATGGCCCTGACCTTGTGAAAGAAGCCGAAGAAAAGGTTGGGATCATTCGGGGAGAATCTGAAAACCGCCCAATCACGACAAAAGAGTTATTTTGATCAGCGGCGGAAGCCCACTTCAGTTTGAAGTTGGTGATCATGTGTATCTTAAGGTCTCCCCGACCAAGGGTGTGCAAAGGTTTGGACTCAAAGGCAAGCTTGCACCTCGCTATATCGGCCCGTATGAAATTTACTCAACAATGTGGGCCGGTAGCTTATCAAGTGAAGCTTCCCGAGAGACTTTCAGCGGTACACAATGTGTTTCATGTTTCTCAACTCAAGAGGTGTCTTCGGTGTTCCAACCGAAGTTGTTGAACAAGAGGAACCTCGGTTGAACCGGATCTCTCTTATGATGAGTATCCTGTCAAGATCCTCGACGAGAAAGAGCGACAGACACGGAGGAAGGGAATTAAAATGTATAAAATTCAGTGGAGTCATCACTCTGAAGATGAAGCCACGTGGGAAACCGAGGATTATCTCAGGAAGATTTCCCCGACATACTTTCCTAAACCGAGGTACTTCTTTTCCCCTCTTTATCATTAAGCGTAATCGAATCTCGGGGCGAGATTCCTTTTAAGGGGGGTAGGCTGTGACATCTCTGATGTCAAATTTAGCTAAGAGATGCAATTAAGATCAATGCAACAGGGATTTAAGTTTGAATTCAAACATCCCTCAAAAATTCACCAAAATTCAAATTAAACTCCAAAAACAGGGATTATTGGGCACCAACCGAAAACTCATGATTTTTGTACTAAACTTGAAAATCTCCCAAAATAAAAGTTGTTTGGCATCAAAAATTAAACCCTAGTCACTGTTTGAAATTTTTGAAAATTTTGCGGTTTAGTCCCTCGAAAACTCAAATTTCCGATTTTGGCACATTTCTTTTTGGGCTTTTTGAGCTTGAAAAACTTCGAATTTCAAGTTCATCCCAAAAAGGAAGTTGTGTCCCATCCTTCAATCTACAACTTTTATTTTTGCACTTTTTCACGTTTCTGTTCAAATTTTTGGAGAAAATTCAAATTCAAACCCGGCGCTCCCCGGCCCGTGAACAGTGCCCCTGGCGCGCGCCGCGGCGGCCAGAGCTCGGCCGCCACGCGGCCGGCGCGCGGCTCAGGCGGCGCTGACCGCGGCCAAGGCGCGGCGGAGCCTGGCGTTCGTCGTCTAGCGCTTGTCCGTCCACTGTGGAGCCGTCACCTCGCCGCCGTCGCCCTCGCTCCCTCTCGCGCCGCGGACGCCATCATGGCGCCTCGCACGCCGCGGGCGCGCGCGCGCGAGCGCGCTGCGCCGAGCGCTGCAAGGCGCGAGATGCCGTTCCACTACGCGCCAAGGACACTGTAGGCGATCTTCGAGCAGTTCGCGTCGATCCCCCTCGCCTGCAGCGCCCTCCCCACTCGCGCCGAGCTCACTGTGCGGCCATGGCGGGTCGCGTCGAGCATTAACGCGCTCGCGCGCTCCCGAGGCAATGCCGCACTCCCCTCACGCACTCGAGCACCCCACTGAGCCCCTCATTCACTCCACTCGCTCGCTCAGACCTCCAGTGAGCCTCCTCGCGCGCTCCCCTCCTTCTTCTTCCTCGCGACGCACGGACCGAACTAGAGCTCATCGCAAATTCGTCGCGTCCACGCAGCCATTCCCAAATCCACTCCGCGCACAGCTTGACCACTCCCCTAGCTCCGTTTCCCCCAACTTTCCCCAGCACATTGCCCATTCCCGAGCTCGAATTTCCAAGTTCCCCCAAATCGACTTTTCCGGCCGTCGAACCACCTCACCGTCGAGACCCTACTCCGAGCCTTCCCCGAGCCTCCTCGAGCACGCCCGTTGGCTTCCCCAAGCTCTGCTGGTGCTCTAGGACCTCTTCCCCCACCGCGAGCGGCACCCGAGCTCGCCGGCGCAGACCCGCAGCGGCCGCGCCGCCACCTCCTCGTCGCCGGCGTAACTCCGTCGACCCCCGGCCTCCCAACCGTGCCCAAACGACTCGTGGTGAGCCAAGGACCCTTTTCCCCCTCTTCCCCGAGCCCAGTTCGCCGTGGTTTGCCCGGCGTAACTCCGGCGAGCTCCCGAGGGCCCATTGTTCATCGTCTACCTCTTTCCAGGGTCTTTCGTGCAAAAGTGCAGGACCTGTTCGCGAAAGTTTGAAAGTTCTAGGGTTCTCGGTGAAAATAGATTCTTACCCTAGATTTGATTTTTCCCGAATCTTGTAAAATCGATTAAAAATCGTAGAAAAATCGGAAAAATGTGCAAAAATACTCTCTGGAATCGTTAGAGTCTAAACTACAATCTCTATTAGACATGTTATTGCTTTTAGTGAACTGTTATTGAATTAAAAATCAAACTAGGAAAACCTAAAGTTGTGCACCATTTCAAATCCATAGCTCCGCTGGGGTTGAGCTTTGGGTATGTTGTGCATATAGGCTTTGGACAGCTTGTGTCCAAAGGAGACTCAAAAATATGGTGTGTAGCTCCAGTTATTGATTTAAATGTGATTTCTGACTTTCTGCAGTAAAGAAATTGTTAAAAATAAATTGTGCAGCGAAAAACCGTTATTTTGCTCCGGAGAACTAAAAACTTGTTAGTACACATGTTAAAAATAAGAAACTTAATTTTTGCTCTGTTTAGGATGACAAATATTTAAATATGTGTTTTTGGATAGAAAAATAATGAGGACTACCCAAGGGTTATTTTGAGCCACCACTTGGCCAGAGCCCTCCTCATACTTATGCCTAGCTCTGGTAGGAAGATCTCCTGAAAAAGATGAATTTTCTATTTTATAGGCTTTTATTCCATTTCCTGCAGTCAGCTGTTTGAACATTTTTAATAATTATGTGTAACTCGAAATTAGCTGACTTTTGGGGTGAGCTTAGCTCTTATACTCCAGTAGCTGTCATAAAGTTTATAGCTAAAATTAATGAACAGAAAGGGAGAAATAAAAATGGGAAGGAATCTAGATGGAAATCGGATTATATAAAGAGAATAACCTTTTCGGATTAAATTAGTTAGAGTAAAATGAATAACTTAAAATCCCAAAACAGCCACCCTGTTTTGTGAAGAAACAACTAGAATTCTTTTATATATGTACACAATCACCATCGAATTCAACTAAAACCTTTTTCACCACCAACACTTGCTTTTGTGAAGAGAATACAAGTATCTAAGTATGTCTAGGTGAATATGGCCTTCAAGGCCCTAGTCTTAGCATCAAAAGGGCAGCCGCCTTAAAACTTATGCATATCATGTAGAAGGCGTTCTTCCGGACGGCGACTACACCCTCGTCCCCGCAGAAGAGGAGCAAGTTCCGGAGCCCGACGCCGGTGCAGACGTGACCAACGCAGGAGCTAACTCTCAGCCCGAGCAGGAAGGCAAGCCCCGGAGCATGACCTAAATCTTACTAAATTATGCACTTGAATTCTCTATGTTTGTGCATTTACGTTTCTAGGAGTTGATTGAATACCATAGCTGCAATATTTTCCTAGTACCTATGACTTGCAATACTAGTATGAAAGGTTCGGTAGAGCATTGCTGTAGGTTCGTTACAAGTCGAGTGATTTCCTGTCACTCGCGAGACATAGGAATTGTTCGTCTTTACTTATGTTGGAATCATAAGGATTGACGGGCGGGAGGATAGATGTAGATCTCCCGTCCGTGTTTGATAATTGGTTAAGGTCGGAAGGTGTGGATACTAAGTCAAGTTTTTGAACGTACCACATGCATGCCGGTATATGGGAGCCGGTAAGCCCGGTACCAGCTTGAAGCAGCTAGGGCCGATAGCCATCTCTCCTTGGAAACTCTGTTTTCCCTTGCCGTACACTCGTGGATGTATGCGTGATGCTGTGAGTGAAGCAGTAAACCTTCATCCTAAGGAAGTGGACCCGGTTCCGAATTGTGGATAGATGGGAAAGTTTGGGAAATGCTTGTACCTTTTATCTCAAGCAGAGTATCCGTGTGTGTTGGGTTTTCCCTGGCCAGGTAGCACAAATTCGGTTCGAACTGTCCGCTTCTCGCGGTTAATGAGACTGCTTGACCGTCACGTCACATCGAGTAATAAGTGGAATTTGAGATTATGAATTTGTTCTATGAATTAAATTGTATTGCTCCACTTGTATGCTTAGAGAGGATGCTAATCTAGAATGGTTAAACTTATTAGAATACGGTGCTAAAACTTGAAAGCAAGGATCTACCTTTAGTCGCTTTTTGGCAAACAAACCCACCAGCCAAAAGCCTTTCATTGTCTAGATGTCGGTGATGTAGTTTTCACCCGACGGGTAAGCCTTGCTGAGTATTAGTATACTCAGCCTTGCTTGTGGCATTATTTTTCAGGTATAATCTTGGATGTGGATGCTATGACTTGGCCTGCCCAGGTTCCACCTGGCTGGCACATCGAATGGGTCCCGTCCTCTGGCGAGGATCGGGAGGAGTAGCTTCGTGGCAGGCCTCATCACGGAGTTACTTGTTTCGTCGTTAGTTTATTTACTTCCGCTGCAATGAACTTCTAAATTTCAGTTGTTGAACTTTTAATTTCCGCTGCAAAAACTTGTGTACTCTGATTTTAATTTGAACTCAGTCTGTAATAACTTTGTACCCTATGTTTGTAATTTAATCTGTGGAATGTTGTAATCTCTTGAACTCACCTTCGTGTGGGCCTGCTGCTGTTACGATCTAGTTAAGTACGTGGTTTAATCGGGTTTAATCCGACGGCGCTCCAGCTTATTCCGGATTAAGTGCCTGACTACGTGGTTAGTGGTCTGAGGGTACTTAACTTGGAATAATTTCGGAGTGGTCCGCCACAATGTCTCTCCATAAGGTCCGGTTCATAAAGCGGCAACCCAGGAACTTGTTCGCCGCCGTTGGAACTATAATGGCTCTGGTCTTGGATAACTAGCTTGTACGTCTCTAGCTCGCCAGTGGTTACCGAAAGGCGTATGTGGGGAGCATGGGTGAGAGTATAGTTTGATCCATCGAGGACGGATTTATCCGTTGGCTATGTCTCGTTAGGCAAAGTCCCGTGATGTAAGCGCCCGATGTACGGCAGCTTCACATGTTGCGATGATTGCGCTCTCGCTCCGGACGCCATTGACCCCCCTCACGTTGCGCCCTGAGCGTACGTCAATCTCGATGCCTCGGGTTATGCTGCCTATGTTGAACCAAAACGGCTACTGTGCTTGTTAGGGTGTTTTGTGAAAGTCCTCGTAACATAAGTTCTTTTGGATTTATATGACCGGCGGGTAAAGGGCGAAACCTCTGCAGAGT
This sequence comes from Digitaria exilis, assembly GCA_015342445.1. Lineage (NCBI taxonomy): Eukaryota > Viridiplantae > Streptophyta > Magnoliopsida > Poales > Poaceae > Digitaria > Digitaria exilis. The sequence goes on along the minus strand of JACEFO010002071.1, from coordinate 135,358 downwards.
GTTGATCTATCATGATAGCCATGCTCACGGTTACGAGCGGCCTGGATCCTTTTTTATTAGAAGATGATATTGGTGGTTGATGTTGGTTTATTCTATAATTACTTATACATTGCTATTAATGGGTTCATACTTGGGTTCTACTCATTTGTAGTTAATTGGATGATAATAAAATAAAACAACTAAAAGTGCTAATGCAGTATAACCGTGTTAAGCCTTTTGTTCTTGCATAACCCGTGTTATACTTGTTATGTAAGATGGTTTACTTACACTTGCAACTATTCAACAAAATCCCAGATGTGTAACAGATGGAGCATTGAATGATCAGTCGCTTGCTGAGTTTTCGGAGGATCTGCCGTACTTCTAGCTGTGTTCAACCAGTCTGTGTCCCTGTGGACTTGAGGCTCTACCTAGTTAAGACGTTTAATAATACTAAGACTTCCGCTGTGTTATTTGTTTAAGACTATGTCTTGTGTTAAACCCTGATGTAAACTATTTTATTCGAGCATTGTGTTCTCTGTGAATCAATATTTGTAATCTATATGTGTTCTGTGGACATCCTGGGCATGCATATAGAAGCATTCGGATTTCTTGGAACTCTGGGTGTTACAGAGGCCGGGATTCATTCCGGGTCAAGAGAGCTAATTTACTCACAATAGTGACACCAAAAAACTAGAAATCAATCTACTAGTTAAGAGGTGGAAAATCATTCCGGGTCTCTAGTTGTATCTATCATGAGTAAATTAGTTTTCGGCCCTGAATAAATCCTGGTCTCTAGCTTTACTTATCATGAATTTCTGGTTTTATTTATCATTTCCGGCCCGGATTGAATCCGATGGCACCGAACAAACCCTCAATGTACATATTAGATTAACAGAACTGTTTGCATCTGATTTGTCACATCAAATAAAACAAAGAGACAGTCTGATTACCCAGCTGTGGTATTCCAAGCAGCATTATCGACACTGCTGGGTTGGCTGCAATATGTATAATGGTGCAGTCATATATAGTGCCATTGAAAATGGCTACTGTGCCCAGTACAATGTGGATGTGTATCGATATGGATATATGTACACAACTACACAACTGCTCGAAATGGTATAGATATATGTACACAACTACACAAGGCCTTAGAATACGGGGTTCCAGGCCTTTACGCTCCATATATATGGATGTGTATCTCTCTCCTACTCCCCAGAGTTTTTCTAGAGGCTTTTGAGTTGCTCAACCGGAGAACCTCTCTCTTTCACACACACACACTTCTCTCACTCTCTCACTGTGGTGTAGTTTAGTCGGGCTAACATGCATGGTATGCTCCACTGTGTAATTCTTGAAGAACAATTATAAAAGGGTTTTCGTGTTTGATAAACGTCGGTTGTGCGCAGCTACCACATGTGTATTGTAGCAGTATTTCTTCCAAAATTGGCAATTGAAAGCGCTTACTCAACTAATGGTACAGAATGATCAACAGTTAATACTTGATGTCAGTTTACATAATGAACAGCTAGTAATATATTGTCTTGTGATGGTCACCACTAAAACTCTCATTAACTTTTGCATTTGCCTACAACTATCAGCTCGTATGTAATGAACAACGTGAAATATATAATCGAACCTTTTTATTTTGTATATATATAAGGATATATATATTTAGAGGTTACGAGGCCACAGACCCAAAAAAGAAAAGGAGTACATTATAGACTACTCAGCCAAACAGAGATTTTATCCTTGATCTGCGGTTTAACCCGTAGAGTAACTGCTGCTTTCATCCCCCTCAACAAAGTTTCTATACCACCACGCAAAAGACAATGAACCTCCACAAAAAATAATGCTATTATGATGAATAAAGCCCACATTTCCATGATAATAACCTCCCTAAAAACCTGCATACAGACATTTTCCTCAGGAAGAGAAAATCTTGCCGTCGCCTGTTATTATTAATATATGCAACTTCATTATTTAACTACACCATCATCTGTTAGTGATTCCCCATTTGGAGAGGGATCTAAGCATGTTGTGTTTGTCACTACGTGCACGACTAGTTGAAGAAGAAGACATATATGTCGGGCTGGTTCTTGCCGTCCCAAATATGCAATAATTGTGCAGGCAACTGGCTGCTTACATATATGTATCTAATTAAATCAAACACTTGTAACGACGCTGGCAAGTAAATTGGAAGACATGGCCCTAGCTGCCTAATCATAAATCGTCAAACAAAAACAAATTAATATATTCCACTTTGCCAGAGACAATGCTTAAACACTCCCTATAACATAATTCATAATCACACACAGAAAGCAACTAGTAATAGATTATAAAATTCAAGGGCATCCCTTCAAGTTTACTTCTGCACACTCAGAATAGTATTAGCCAGGACGAATTAATATGATCTAGATGGCCAGTTCTTCTTTACTCAGTTCATGAGTTGGCTATGACGTGTTTTTGTGCCTTGCATCACTTCAGATCGAAGCCTTTGCCTATCCAAGACTTGTGTCGCAGATAGAATGTCCCAAGGAAAATTGAAGTTGTTTTATTTGTTGTTTCACAATAAAATATTCACTTACCACTCGTTTCGTAACTATTATGAGTTTAATCGTACATTGATTTAAAACAAGCAGTGCATGTTAAATTCTTGGTGGATTTCCTGCAAAGATGCAAAAGATGTTATTGTTGAAGATTTCTTCCTCTCGGGCCTTCCTATGGCTGGAAGGGGGATTGCCTTCACTTGGACAATCTTCTCAAACCAAATCAATTGGAAGGGTTATGGATTTCTCACAATTCATGTGGAGACAGAGTACAGCATAAGCACATAACATGAAAAAGAAAATAACTAATACCAACTTCTCGCCAATTAAGAAATCTCATTTAAATTTAAATGAACTGTTGGGGATGCGGCCTTCGGGCCTAACACCGAATGGTTGAAATGGTGCGCATAACTAATTGTTGAAGGATTCGGAGGACCTCAAAATTTTTGACCGTTACAATGAGCAATATGACCGTTGTAACCCCACCGCATCAAAATCTATACCCTTGGCGGCCAGAGAGAGGCGTTCTGAAGGCCCGAAGCCGCGCACCACCGAGAATTGGCGATTCGGCCCAAGTGCTTGGCCCTGCCCGCCAAGGGGCCGCTGTTGGGGATGCGGCCTTCGGGACTGACACCGAATGGTTGAAATGGTGCGCATAACTAATTGTTGTAGGATTTGGAGGACCTGGTCCGGAGCGAAGCCTTCGGATACCTTCAGACCCAGGGCGAGGAAGACCAAGGAGCGAAGGTCAGCGAGACCCTAGGAAGGGGCCAGCGAAGGCAAATGGGGGGCCGAAGGGCCCAGCGAAGACAAGGGCTCACGAAGTCGGGCGTAACCGAAGGAGGCGGAAGCTACGAGCTCAGTCAGAGGGAGTGGTTGAGTCAAATTAGTACGGGGTTTGTGATTGTACTGAAATGCCCATGTAAAGCATGTAATATTCTCCCCGTTGTAAGGAAAAGACTGTAATGACATCAAGGCCCTTGAGCCTTGACTATATAAACCAGTGAAATACACTGTGGAGGGGACGGTTGATTTGCCCCGGTTACTATTCTCACTCTTGTGTCTCAGTTTACCCTTCGTGTCTAACATTTCCAACTGTTGGTGGTGTTCATCTTCGGGTCTGCCCTCCACCCAACAATTTGGCGCCCACCTCGTGGTGACAACTTACAACATGCCACCTAAAAAGAACAAAAACCCACCGCCTTTGGTCGACCCCAGTGGTACTAGCGCTGGCACCGCCCAACCTCACCTTCAGAACTCCACCGAAGGAGATGTCGAAGAGATCGCGACAGGCGAACTCGAAGTCAACTTGGAGGCAATGGGTGTATCCCCCGAAGACATCTAGGCCTTGCGAAGGATCATGTCCGTCGCCTCGAAGGCGGCACCAGTGCTTCAACAGCCCCTAACAGCTCTCATCAACGCCTTACCATCGGCTCCGTCGATGCCGGGAATCTCCGCTCAACAAGGCACATAAGCTCAGACTCTACGTGTTACTCAGCAGTAAGAGCAAGCAACCGAGGAGGCCCGGAGAAGCGCGCAGAGCCAAGATAAGAGGGTGAAGATCGCGGCCCTCCAAGAGGACCTTCAGACATTACTCGAGCCCGAAGACCAGCAACCACAGCCCCAAAACACAGAACCAGTTGCGCGAACAGAGAACAACGACATAAACTTTGGGTAGGCGATTCAAGAAATACAAAACAGCATATACAGCCTTCACTGAGATGCCCGCGATGATCACCATTCAAACCACAATAAAAATCGAAGCATAATGGGAGGACCAAGAACCCAATTATCATTGGCTCTCGAAGCCAAATGGCCAAGACATTTCAACTCTGATAACCTCCCACGGTTTGATGGCGAAACCGACCCGAAGGGTTTCCTCGTCAAGTACGAACAGTGGTAGAATCTTGCGGAGGTTCGGATTCCACGAAGGCTAAGTCATTGGTCATGTCACTGAAGGGAGCAGCCCAAATTTGGTACTCCAATATCCAGGCAGAGTACATCGAATCCTGGCCCCAACTCAGAATGAAGTTGTGTATCCGAAGCATTCAGCCCGAAGAGCTGACCCCCATGGACTTACTACACGCATGCACTTTAGCGGAGAAGGAGCCACTTCAGAACCTACTCAACAGAGTTGTTAGAGTGGCAGCGAAAGTGCCGAGCGATTTTGAAGCAAAAATAATTGACTACACCATCGCTGGTCTGCACGTCGGTCCTTGTCAGGATTACTTGGACAGGGTCAGACCTCGCTCAATTACAGAACTTTTTGAGGTCCTACAGGAGTATTCGAAGTCCGACTGCGGCCGGAGGTGGAGAATTGATAACATGAATGCACAAAAGAGGGCCAGACAAGATCAGTCAAGACAATGGGGCAGTGAGGCTACACATCATCCGCCAAGACCAGTAATTAACCTGTCAAGTGATCAACAGCAACAATACCAACAAGACCACGATCAGCCGCATCAAGACAATGGCACTTGAGGGGGCGAGACTACAGAGGCCGCGGTGGCCGTGGAAGAGGCCGAGGAGGACCGAGAAGGCAGTATTGTTTCTTCCACGGTCCGGAGAAGGGTCATACCACAACACAATGTCCAGTGGGGCTGAAAGCAAAAAGAGACCTCGAGGCTGAACAGCAACGTGCTAAAGCTCCCTGTCAGCCTGTCTCTCATGTGGCAAGAAATTTCTAGCCTTCGCAACAGCAATACTGCCCCATCACCTCAAACTATCAGCCAACCCAAATAATCACAGGCCCAAGTTACCCAACTCTTCCAGCACCACCTCCATTGCCTTCGCAGCAAAGGCAAGTGCCTTCGTACAACCCCGATAACTATCAACTCACCCAACAGCCGAAGCAAGAGCCCGAGGCTTTGAATCAAACTGAGCACAAAGAATTGCACCCACATGTGATCAATGCAATTTCAGGGGGTTTGAACGAACCCAACCACGTCTCAAAGCGCCAGCAAAGAGAAGAGTTTTGAACTATCAACCAAATCTGTGAGGGTAAGGTGTTTAGAACTGCTTGGTCGCATATCCCAATCACCTTCACAGAAAGTGACATCAAGATACTTCGCCATCCCCACAATGACCCGATGGTTATAAGAGCAAACATTGGCAAAAATTCATTGCGTCTTTTGGGAAATGATATAGGGAGGATCTTGGTCGACAATGGAAGCTCGACAAACATCATCACTTGGCACTGCTTCACCTAGATGGGGTTCAACGAGAAAGACCTTCGCAAAGTCGTGCATCCCCTTTACGGCTTCAGAGGAAAACGTGTCCAAGATTTGGGCAAGAAAGAATTAAACTTAACATTCGGGGAGGACCAGACATGACGCATGGAACTGATCACCTTCGACATTGTTGACATTGAGTATCCATACAATGTGATCTTCGGGGCATCAACTATGAACAAGTTTTCAGCTGTAATTCACCAAGATTACTCTGCATGAAGATACCTTCGGACGGGGGAGTGATTTCGGTTCATGGTGATAAAAAGGAAGCGCAACGAGCAGAGAGCAACTTTTCATATGGCGATCACCATGTTCATGTCATAGAACCCAAAGAGCCAGAAGGCAAGCAAACTGACTCAGTGCCCCTGAAGCCAACACAAGGCGAGAGAGTGTAGCCCCTCGGCCACACCAAGAAGGTACCTCTCCATGAAGGTAACCCCAACAAAACAATCATTATCAGCAGAGATTTATACCTCCTAGAGGAACTTGAACTGATAAATTGCTTGAGGGAGCACGAAGACGTTTTTGCTTGGTCCCCGAATGACCTGCAGGGAATAAACAGGGAAACGATCGAACACAGCCTTCGGGTCAACCCCGCTGCAAAGCCAAGAAGGCAAAAGCTTTGCCCAATGTCGGACGAAAGAAAAGCAGCATGCAACGCCGAAGTCAAAAAACTGCTAGATGCGAAGGTCATCAGACCCGTAAACTTCGCTGAATGGCTCTCGAATGTCGTAATGGTGCCCAAGAAGAATAGGAGTTGGAGAATGTGTATTGACTTCACCATTCTGAACAAGGCATGCCCAAAGGATGACAATCCGATGCCGAGGATTGACACACTCGTTGACCAGGCTGTTGGGAGTGAAATGCTCAGCTTTCTAGACTGCTTCACAGGGTACCATCAAGTATGAATGAAGCAGTCTGATGAAGAGAAGACAAACTTCATAACACCTCCGGGTGTATATTGCCTCATCATGATGCCCGAAGGGCTGAAGAATGCCGAATCCACTTTTAACAGAGCAGTTGATGAAGTGCTAGGGACCCAGAAAGGCAGAAACATTTCGGCATATGTGCATGATGTTGTGGTAATGAGCAAAAAGAAAGAGGACCATGTTAGTGACCTCATGGAGACCTTCGCCAATTTGCGGAAGCACGGCCTCAAGCTCAACCCCGAAAAATGCACCTTCGGCGTGACCAGGAGTGAGCTGCTCGGATGCTTAATCTCTCAAGCCGGCATCGAGGCTAACCCAGAGAAGGTGGTAGCCATCTAGAATATGCAGCCTCCCAGAACAAAGAACGAAGTACAGAAGCTTGCACGAAGAATTGCATCCCTCAATCGCTTCATCTCAAGGTTGGCAGAAAAGAGTCTACCGTTCTTCGCAGCACTTCGAAGCAGGATCTCTACGTAGGGAGTGAAGCAACAAAAGTCCTTTGATGAGCTAAAGCAATACCTAGAAAAGTTGGTAACATAGTAACCCCAACTCTGGGGTCAGCCTATTGCTATAGATCGCAGCTTCGCAGTCCGCAGTAAGTGGATCCTCATGGAGGAAAAACAAACCGAAGGGGGAATCAAGCAAGTTCCGGTATACTTCGTCTCCGAAGCCCAGTCAGGGTCAAAGCTCCTATATTCAGAAGTGTTGAAGTTAATCTATGCGGTGATAGTGGCAAAAAGGAAGCCCAGGCAGTACTTCGAAGCTCACAAGATGACCATACCGACCTCGCTGCCAATCAGAGATATAATCCGGAACAGAGAGTCTTCTCCAAGAATCACGAAGTGGGCTACAGAGCTCTCAGAATACACCATCGACTTTGTTCCCTGGAATGCCATCAAGTCTCAAGTCCTAGCCGATTTCGTAGCATAATGGACACTACCTGAGACGCAAGACTTTGCTCCAATCCCAAAAGAAGTGTGGGAAATACAGTGTGATGGAGCATATTGCGACAAAGGTGCAGGTGCAGCCGCAAAAGTCCAGAGTTGACACAATATTTAGCGGCAGTAAGATCAATGGAGAAGCATTTCTTCGGATACTCAGTAAAGGCATTCATCAGGCTTCGCAATAAAGAGGCAGATGAATTGGCCAAGGCCGCAGCAAGCAAGAATCCTCTACCCTCGGATGTTTTTTATGTTGTAAAATCATCACCAATAGCATCCCCACAGCAGCAAGTTTGTTACCTCAATGCTATTCATAGCGAATACTGGAGAGCACCAATTACAACCTTCATCAAGGGGCACTTCGAGCCTGTGGATAGCAAGGAAGAGAAGCGCATGCAAGCTATAGCATGAAACTACTGTATCATCGAAGGCAACCTCTATCGATGTGGAGTTTGTGCGTCCCTACTCAAGTGCATATCCATCCCCGAAGGCCAAGAGTTACTGCAGCAAATTCACAACGGAATATGCTCGTCACACTTGGGAATAAGAAAGCTAGTAGCGAAGGCTTTCAGGCAGAGTTTCTACTGGCCTTCGGCCATGGCAGACGCCAACAATCTCGTGCGCACATGCAACAATTGCAGAAAGCACATCCCCTACAAGCACTTTCCCGCAAATGAAGTACAACTGATACCGCCTGTTTGGCTTCTAGCACGATGGGGGATGGACATCATCAGCCCATTGCTGAAGACCAGAGGCAACAACACCTTCGCAGTGGTGGCTGTTGAATACTTCTCCATGTGGATAGAAGCGAAGCCAATCCAAGTCATAAATGCAGCCTCCGTCCAAAAATTCTTCTGGCAACACATAGTTTGTCGCTTTGGAGTACCAAGGGAACTCAGTGTGGACAATGGAAAGCAATTTGATAGTCGCACATTTCGAAGCTTCTGCAAGCAATTGGGCACAAACCTATGCTTCGCTTCAGTCCATCACCCTAGTCCAACGGAGTACTAGAGAAGGCCAATGGAATCATATTCACAGGAATTAAGAAAAGCATTACTGAACTACCAAAAAGCAGATGGGCAGACGAATTGCCGAAGGTTATCTGGTCTCACAACACCTCGCAATCTCGTGCAACAAAGTCTCTCCATTCAGGCTGCTTTATGGCGAAGAAGCCATGACTCCGGAAGAAATAAAATTGAGTTCGATAAGAGCGGAATCTTCAAAAGAACAAGACTTGGAGCCAACCATCGATGCAGCTCAAGGGCTCAGAACTCAAGCCATCGCTAACTGCGAAGACTATCAAGAGGAGACACGAAGATGGAAGAACAAGAGCATACAGCCCAGGGGAATTCAAACGGGAGATCTTGTGCTCCGAAGGATTCCAAAGAATCGATGTGGTAACAAACTACAGTCGAAATGGGAAGGCTCATTCCTTGTCGCAAGAACAAAAAGACCTTCGGCCTTTAGGTTACAAACCCTGGAAGGCGAAGAGGACCCATACTCGTGGAATGAGGAAAACCTCCAGAAGTACTTCGTTTAGGAGAGAAACTAGAATTGTATAGGTTGTTAGGTTTATTCAATTCTGTAATTTTATTTTCTTTCTTTCTGCAAACCTTGCCCACTGAGGCCTATGTAAGAATTCGTACTCTTTTCCTCACAAGGGAAACCTTCGATGAGCTTTCTCAGCTCTCGAAGGCGTGAGGTTTTTAATGAGGCGAAATCTAGTTGTACCCACTTGTGAAATATAAACAAGGTTCCCCAATGAAAGCAGCGATACACATAACCCGAAGCTACAAAACCCTTCGCTTGCGAAGAGATGTAGCTTTCGGGAAAAGCACTGGCATGCCAGTCAGGAAAGTGAATCCTTGTCTCGAGTAAGGATGGCACTCGATCCTTCGCCTTAACTTGCTAAACAATAATAATCAATTACCACGACAATGATCGTGAAGAGAATATTACAAGGTACCCTGCATGCAGGCACTGCCTACTTTATAAGGGGAAAGTTAAACTTCGAATGTGAAGGATCCAGTGATGAAAATCAAAACACGAAAGTCATGACACTCAAAGCCTTCCAGCAAATTTCATTAACTCCAAATAAAATGTTACAAGCTACAGTTACAGCACACAGCGCCTCGTGGGCATTTGCTTACATAACACCTTCGCAAAATAGCCAAAAAAGGCTTTTACATCAAACGAAACCCCGCCTTGAAGGGGGTTTGGTACCTAACTCACAACAAGATAACTCGAAGGGGAGAAGCAGATCTCCTGGATCCTGGCTTCTCGACCTCACACGATCCAAAGCTCGAAGAGGGAAGCAGGCCTCCTGAACCCACCATGAACCTTCGAAGGAGATCTAGGTTTCTCAACCTCACGGATCCATGGCCCGAAGAAGGATTCAGGCCCCTTTACATTACAAAGATGCTCCAATAACTTGGAGTGCAAATAACACCCACAACCCCTCGGGCACAAGCGCGAAGCATAACAAGTGCTTCGTGAATCACCTGCATAACATGTTAGCATATAGAATTGGCCAGAAAAGGGAAAGGCAAGGCTTTTCCTACACCATCTCATCCGAAGGACCCAAACCCCTATAGCCCATCGAGATCTAAAAAAGAGGAAACCAGCCCCATCTGAATGACAACTCATGTCCCTCTACTTTCAAGGCACCCAATGTCTCAAGCGCCACACATACCCTCACACTTATAGGGATTCCTGAGGGTAAACAGTACCCCAAGCGAACAGTGCGCAAGATGCCGCGCAAAGGGCAAACAATTCCCAAAACAGCTTATGGAAAAAAAATGCATATGTACCACGACGCGAACTTCGAAAAAAAATACCTCTCAATGGCTTCGCACTCCTAGACAGGCCCGAAGGGGGAGGCGTTCTGAAACAGACCAATTAGGGCCCGTCGAGGACTGCGGAGCATCTAGACTTCCTAACTCACGGCTCCCTCATCACAACTTCACAAATATTACAAATCGCCTTATGCATAATGATACAAATGATGTCCTCGGCCATCTCGTGCAGCTCATGGGCAGTTGGCATTCGATTATAAGCATACCCTGTACACCCAAGATTACAACATCACATTCAAAACACAATTGTCACAGAATTCACAACTCATTCAAACAGCACGGGGCCCTTAAACATATAACTCGAAGGCCCAATGCCTTCGTCCACCTCTATGGACTCCGGTTTCGGATCAAGAAGCTTGAAGGGGCCTCGTAAGCTATGTCTTCGCTAATCCTACGAAGGCGCCGAGCTTCCCTACGGGTGCAGTGCTCTAGCAGCACTCATTGATGCTCCACGGGGTCGCTTTGAAACTACTGGAAGAACAATTTGCAACGGGCATTGCCTTCCTTGTACTTATGAACTTTATACTACCAAAACCCCGAGAACGAACCCCAAGAAAATCTCGAAGAGTACTTAGCCCAACAACCACCAGCAATATAATATCCATCATGGTGCATCAAAGGGGTAACACACCTTCGGTCACCGGCGCAGGCTCCGCTCCGAGGACCTGCGCGGCAACCAAAGTTCGAGTCAGATTACACTCGATCAAAATACAACCCGCACATAACAGTGCAGGGTTCTCACACCTCTCGACTGTCCCCCTCGGGTTGCCCTAAAATCTGCTCGACGGTGAACGTGTCATCCACAGGCGCAGCATGACCATCACCCTCCAGGGATTCGCGATCTGCCTCAGCAACCCTCGGCTGACTGGCATCTTGGTCGTCCGCTTGAGCATCATCTCCCGATGGGGCAGTGTCCCCAGCTGTAACCTTCACGGGACTGGCGAGGCGGTTCTTGAGCATAGTGCGGATCTTGGCTTCAATCCGAGCGCGATTCTGCAACAAGAGACATTAAGCTTTCATGAACCAAACAAGGCTACAACTACAAGAAATTAAGAGAGGGCATATCGAAGATGTGCTTATGGAATCAGCGACGCGACGAGCCTCCCTACCAACAAGCTCTAGACTGATGGGGTTCAGCAGATTCTGCACGAAGTTGTTGGCAAGGCTCGCCAGGTGCGAGGGGTCAAGTGAATCAACACATGGCCACTGGAACCTAGGCTCCTTCATGGCGCGAAGGCCTGACCGGCCAATAGTCCTTGAAGGATCCTCGGCCGGCACAAGGGAGCAGAAACTAGCTGCATGAGCGCAAGCTGCTACCTCCGTGTTGATCTCCCCCAGATACGACCACAACTCTGAAGGACCTCCAAGCTAGCTTCGAGCCAGTCATACAATTGCTCGATGTTGTAGGCCTCCAAGTCCATAGTAGGAGCGGGTATCCCGAAGGGAGCGAAAACCTCTATCATGCACTTCTGCAAAATAGAAGCCCCGACGAGGTGCGAAGCCTGATAATGTTCAAAGTCCCTCCGAAGTTCCCCGAAGTCCTTTTCCCGCCCTTCGAGGGACTGCTTGAGCACGTTCTTTTCCTTCTCAACGGCTTCAAGCTGGGGACGAACCCGTCGCTCAACCTCAAGATCCACATAAGCATCTTCCAGCTTCTGCTTGACATTGTCATAATCAGACTTCGCCATTGTCATGGCCCGTTCAAGCACCTCCCGAAACTCGCGCTCACGCTTTAGCTCTTCGTCCATCTTTTCCCTCTCAGTTTCAAGCTCTAAAATCTTCCCACAATCAGAGCTTTTAACATAAGGGAGAAGATTTTCGACATCCTGATGAAAAGATCACGAAGCACATCGAGCTGCCACAAATGTCTTCAGGGCCAAGTCCTCCACATTCTTAAGAGTGGACTTCGTGCCCGTCTGGCATAACTCCTCCTCCATGAAAGGGAAGCAAAATGACTGACCAGCCTCTGCAAGGAATTCGTGTTCATGGCCGCCCCTCTGGAACTGAAGTACACCCTTCGCATTCCCCCCAATGACCTTCGTGTCACCAGGACACCCCAGACGAGCAACAACTTCAACAGGGTCACTGGTAGCCACGAAGAAGCCATTGCAGGTTTCTTCCTTCTCCCCTCCTCCACAGCCTTGTCAGCACTGGATTCCCCGAAATCCTTCGAGCTACTGTCACTAGAATCAGGGAAGGAACCGCTACCACTCTCTAAAGCCTCCACAACAAGATCCGTGGTTTCCACGACGATGTCCCTTCGAGTATCCTCGATCTCCACCTCGGCCTCACTGTTTTCGGTGTCGCTGTACTGAATGTCGAACGGGTCAGCACTCTTCGCCGAACCAGCCCGCTTCTCGGCCACAACGACGGGCAAACTTGTCTCAGCTTCGGCGGCCGGAGCGCTTGATTGTAGCGGGGCCACAGCGAGGAGCGGTCTAGCGGTAGCAGGCTCCTCATCCTCATCAGGGTTTTCAAACCAGTTTGTCTTCTGGCACTTTGGACCCTTGAGGCGTCCACCACGGCCTCCGTGGCCTCGCGTGGTATCTTCCCCGGACCTACCCTCCGCGGCCTCACTCTCCCACGAAGCAGCCCGGATCGGTGCAACCTTCTTGAAAAACTCAAACACGCGGTTACACCGTTGAGTGCCAAGAAGCCTTCGGCTCTCTTTGCTTTCCTTCAAAGTTTCCTTTCCCAGAATGTGGTTTGCCCGCTCCTGAGCCTCATCGCCTTCGAGCAGGGCCTCACTGATGCCAAAGCTATGACGAAAGTCAGGAATTGGAATCCCATCCAGCGAATTTGTAGCAAATGAGGTCACTTCCCAAGAAGATAGGCTAGGAAACACCCCGCAAATACAATATTCTTCCACAAGGTCCCGAACAGACAAGTTCTTTGAAATTCTGCGGTGCATATCCACAAACTGAACCCCTTCGGAACAACTCTCGGTGTAGGCCTCGAAGGGCTATGCAAGCTTCCCAAGTGATTCACCGGCTAATCTAGAACCTTCGGGTTCAATACTGTAATAGAACCAGGAAGCCCACCAATCATCAGTGTGATACACGAAGTTAAGGCTCCCGAAGTGTCCCTCTTTCCGAATAGGAGTCCCATCCTTGCGAACCAAAGCAACCGACCGAGGCTGCTTGTGTACTCGATGGGTGAAAGCGAAACCCTTCACACTGGGCGGAATCCCTGTAGTCTTGCATATCCACAGGTAAAGGCTCAACCGAAAGAAGGCGTTAGGTGTGAGCTGGTGCAGCTTGATCTTCAAGAAAGACAAAATGTTCACAACCACAGGATCAAGCAGAAACCGAAGCCCAGCGTCGAACATGTCGCGAAAAAACACAACATCTCCGGCCTAGGGAGCAGGCTTGAATCGCTCTGACACGGGCAAACGAAACCTCGAGGAGTCGATGGCTTCGCCCAGATGCTCGAGGGTCCATAAGGTGACATCTGACTCTCCGAAGGCAAGAGTGCTTCCCTCGATAGGTAAAGCCGCAGCTCAACCGTCGCCCGAAGCTTTGCGCTTTGGAGCCATTCGGAACCCTCGTCAACCAAGCAAATCTGAAAGATAACGCAAGTTTCAAAAGCGAACAACAATAGTTGCGAAGGTAACTAAAGTAGGAGAAAGATACATACCCCGATAGAAACAAACTTCAGTACGCAAAAAAGGAGGCAAACATGCGATCGATTCAAGGAGAATGAAAGTGACCCTACCAGGGGTCCCCCAGGTGTCTTATATAGGGGCCTCAAAATTTTTGACCGTTACAATGAGCAATATGACCATTGTAACCCCCACCGCATCAAAATCTATACCCTTTGCGGCCAGAGGGAGGCGTTCTGAAGGCCTGAAGCCGCGCACCACCGATAATTGGTGATTCAGCCCAAGTGCTTGGCCCTGCCCGCAAAGGGGCCGCTGTTGGGGATGCAGCCTTTGGGACTGACACCGAATGGTTGAAATGGTGCGCCTAACTAATTGTTGTAGGATTCAGAGGACCTGGTCCGGAGCGAAGCCTTCGGATACCTTCAGACCCAGGGCGAGGAAGACCAAGAAGCGAACGTCAGCGAGGCCTTTCGAAAGGGCCAGCGAAGGCAAATGGGGGGCGGAAGGGCCCAACGAAGACAAGGGCTCACGAAGTCAGGCGTATCCGAAGTAACCGAAGGAGGCGGAAGCTACGAGCCCAGTCAAAGGGAGTGGTTGAGTCAAATTAGTACGGGGTTTGGGGTTGTACTGAAATGCCCATGTAAAGCAAGGAATATTCTTCCCGTTGTAAGGAAAAGACTGTAATGACATCAAGGCCCTTGAGCCTTGACTATATAAACCAGAGAAATACACTATGGAGGGGACGGTTGATTTGCCCCGGTTACTATTCTCTCTCCTGTGTCTCAGTTTACCCTTCGCGTCTAACATTTCCAACTGTTGGTGGCGTTCATCTTCGGGTCCGCCCTCCACCCAACATGAACGATCATATATAAATGGAAAATTAAAATATGTGCCACTTTTTATGCACTTCGATATATCTATTCATCAATCGTAATATGGTGAATCAATTTCATTGGTTTCACAAAAATTAGCTAGCGTACACACATTCAAAATTTCGAAAAACATCAGGGTGCTATATGGGTTCACATTTGTCATCCAATTCAAAATATTTGTCCCGAGAACAAACTATAGTAAAAAATTTTGGCCTGCTGCCTGACCCCCTTTTTTTTCTTATGTCACACTAATAAGCTACTATAATGATTTTATTGTTGTCTTCATGTTTTATTTTCATGAATAATTCTTCTTGATTACAATGAACATAAAAGAATTGAAATAATGCTCAAATAATAATATATATAAAGTATAGCCATTCATAGTCATATTGACATTAACGGGTAGTTTTTTTATAGATAATATTAGTATGCATTACACTACTACAAAAAAGATTTTCAGATGTGGGCATTTTACTTTTTCAGAGGCGGATTTTGCATCCGCCTCCGAATTAGCGCTTCTGTTAATTAAGGATTTTCGGAGGTGAATCTGTGCCCGCCTCTATTAATAAAATAAAAAAACAAAAAAACCCTACATGGCCAGGGGAGCCCATCTGGGCCCGCCGAGCCCATCTATGGTTGCCGCCGGATCTTGAGCTGGATCTCGCACCACCGCTGCCACAGCCGCCGAATCTCGCGCCAATGCCACTGGATCTCGCCACCGACACCGGATCTCGCGTCGACGCCACCGGATCTAGCGCCACCGCCGCCAGATCCATGACCCGCCTGCCACCGCCGCCGCTCCTCACCTCGTGCCGTGTCTCGCTCCACCGCTGCACCAGATCCATTGCGAGCATGCAACGGCGGCTCAACGCCTCGCTCTGCCGCCGTATGGCTCAGCGCCTCACGCGACCGCGAGACTCGACGCCTTGCACGACCGCGAGACTCGGTGCCCATGCCGCGCCATGCGGGAGAGAGACAGGAGCCGCACCGCACCTTACGAGAGAGAGGAGCGGAAGGGAGGGAGGGAGTGCAGAAGACGCCGGTGGGAGAGGGCGAGAGAGGAGCCGAAGGGAGAGAGGGACGCCAACTGCCGGTGGGAGAGGGAGAGAAAGTGAAAGGGAAGGAGTGACTGAGAAACCCTAAAGTCTGGTATATATATTCACTATGTTATTGGGCTTTTTAATCCAGATGGGCTGGGCTGGTTTTAGGAAGCGGACACTTTAAGGCTTCCGCCTCCAAAAATCAATCTTAGGAGGCGGACAACTTATAAAGTCTGCCCCCAAAAATAGACTATTTTCGGAGGTGGTTTTTTTAAAACGTCCGCTTCCATAAATCGATTTTCCGAGATGGATAATAACAAACGCTTCCGTAATAAAAAGTGTGCGCCTCCGTTAATGCCTGGTATTAATGGAGGCGGATGGATTTTGTGTCCGCCTCTGAGGGAAATTTGGAGTGTCCCGTAAAATCATTTTTGTAGTAGTGTTAGCTAATATATGAAGTAGCCATTCCTCTCTAATTATTTTCTCTAGCTAAAATAATTATTTCAATAATGCGTGGTGAAATAACATTCTTCCTGATATGTTTTCACTCAAACCTATTTCACTAATTATTTGTCAACATAGAATTTCACTAACGATTTCACTAACTAGCATTTTCTACCTTAAATTTGACTAACTATTACACTAATCAAATAATATTCTATAACCAAATGTGATTTCTCCAACAAAAAAGATGAACAAATAAAAAATATCTCTCTATTCAACCTCAATCCAAGAAATTCACAAATTTCTCTAAGTATAAAGCATCGAATACAATTTACTAACCACCAAAGAGAGGAGAAATCAAGCTACTAGCCTTCGATACACTTAGATGCACGAAAATCTCCAAGAAATGGTGAAAAAAATGGGCATAAACTCCCCTAGCACGTCATGCATCTAGGAGCAAACGAGGAAGGAAACTTTGGTGCTGTCGGGAGGAGGAAGAAGGCTTTTTTTTATAGCCAGCGTGTTGGTACCGGTTGGTAAAACCAGCCAACACTGAATGCACGCAAACAGTATCGGCTGGTGGTTGGTACCGGCTGGGAACACAAACCGTACCAACCACCAGCCGGTATTGTTTGCTTGCATTCAGTACCGGCTGGTGAATCCAGCCGACACAAAATGATGCCACAGGTGATTGTAGCTGTTGCCCGTAGGTCCCAGTGAGCCATTTGGTACCGGTTGGTGTTACAAACCGGTACTAACGGACATATGACGAATGTGTCGTTTTCCTGTAGTGGTGGGTTCACACCTGTCATCCAATTCAAAATGTGTGTGCCCAGAACAAACTATAGTAAAAAACTTTGGCCTGCTGCCTGACTCCCTTTTTTTCTTATGTCACACTAATAAGCTACCAGAAGGTTGATTTTATTGTTTTCTTAATGTTTTATTTTAAAGGAAAAGGTTGAGCGCCAAGTAACCTCAAAGCTGTTTTCAGTTCATTATAGCCCTTAGACTAGTTAAACCAGATCAGTTCACTTATCGTTACATTTTTTTTTAGTTGTTTTGTCTAGTTTTTGTTTGAATCTATTTCTTGTCATAATAATACTCCATATATATATGTGTGCAAACAGGGGCTGATCCAGCATATACTACTAAATATGTTTGCTGTTAAATGTCAAGAGGAGACTGGCAAACACTTGGTTAATATATATGTATACATTATATACTATCACGAAAATGGAAAAGAAAAACGAATTGAACAGTGGCAGACCTGTAATTAGTAATGGTCTTCAGCGGCAAATCTGCACACAAGTAATAATCCCCACCCGCTCCAAATTAAACCTAGTCCCGCCGTCCTATATATTGATTGAGCCGACAACTCTGATGTCCGCTCCTTTCCCCATTCCTCCCCGCTATAGCCGCTAGGTTTTCTCCACTACTATCTACTCCCAAACCCTAGCCGCCGCCCACTCCCATCAGCCATGGCCGAGAACAACCACGGCAAGAAGGTCGTCGATTCCTTCACCATCCGCGAGACCGGCGAGGTCGTCCGAGGTGCGTACGCGAGCTCTCCTCCCCTCCTCATCTCTCCCGTCGCCGACGCCGACTCGCCACCGTGTGCGTGTATATGGTTTACGGCGACGTGCGTATATATACTTGTTGGTTTATGGCCGCCGGCGACGAATCCGACGCCAATACTTATGGGTCATCCACTTATGCGTCTCTGGGAATTCCAGCCGGGGACTGCGTGGCAATCCGGCCGTCCATGGACGACGACCACGAGAACTTGTCCTTGGCGCGGGTGGAGAAGATGGAGACGTGCTGCGAGTGCCGCGGCGTGGCGGCGCAGGTGAGGTGGTACTACCAACCATGGCAAACCAAGCACGGCAGCCGGACGTTCCACGGCAAGAAGGAGCTCCACCTCTCCGACCGCATCGACACGAGGAGCGCCTACACGTTCGAGGCCAATTGTGTCGTCCACACCTTGAAGGAGTACAGCAAGCTCACTACGGCCCAGCCCGAGGACTTCTTCTGCCGCCTTGAGTACAAGGTGGACAGCGCCACCTTTATGCCCGATCAACTTTCAGTGTATGGAAATCTAAGCCATTTCCTTGTTGGTAGTTCGTTTCATCTCCATGGGTGCACGGGCGCTTGCTTTTTGCCTGATAATAGATTGCTCTTTTTTTCTTTCTTGGTATAGGTATTGCATCTGTGAAATGCCATACAATCCTGATGTTCCTATGATATTGTGCCCCGGCTGCAAGGAGAGGTAATTAATCTTCCTTTTCAAGTTATACCGTATACGTGCTACTTATTATATGGTTGCCTTTGTACGTAATACCTGGTTTGACGATGCAAGAATTTTAAATTAGTTTTTTGTATGATAAAAAGAAGTATTACTTTGACTCCAGAGTGTTAAAGGATATTGATGTGTCAGACACACTCAACCATGCATAAGTAATATATAAAAGTCAGAAGCACCCTTTGCATAATTGCATGTGTGTGCCATGCACACGTAATTTAGGGAACCCACGCCAAGTACTGGTTTTTTTTATACCCTCCATGTAATACTGGTTCTTTTATACCCTCCAATGCCATGCACACGTAATATAACAAGTCATTTCTAACACTAGCTAGGAACTAAGGATAATTGCATATTAGATTTTGTCCTGTACCTGGAGAATTTCATTTCTGTGTCATATTGCCTGCTCTTATATATGTGTTTGTTAACTTCATATCATGCGTTTATTAGCAACTTTGTTTCATGAAGGACGGCAATTTCTAATTTCCTCTGTACTGTAGCATGGAGAGCTCACGCGTTTTCATCATATATGTCCTTAGTCATAGGAACACAAACTGTGCTTTGTACTTAAATAGTGATGTGACCCTGTCTTGTTACCTGCAGTCCCGAAGTGACATTTGAAATTAGCATATATCCAGATTTTTCCTACAACTAGATTTTCTTGTATGATCGAGGACTCTCAAATATATGGAAATATAAGTATTAATTATTGAACTACAAGGGGATTCTGTCTCACTTTGATCTAAAAACGCAGGTTCCATCCATCTTGTGTTCACGTGGATATTAAACAGGCCAAAAATCTGGATAGCTTTGTTTGTCCAATCTGTGTTCCGGAAAAATGCTCAAAGCAACTTCCAAATGTGCATGCACCTTCACCAAATAATAAGCGTAAGGTAAGCTTATATTATTTTCTTGTATATATTATTCTATGCCACACGTACTTGTTAACCGTGAATTCTTATGTGATCTAATTATTAGGCTTTCCATTAATTTGTGGTTTGCGTTTCGAACTCTTCCCATTGTTTGCCAACAACTTATCCTGTGTTCACTGTTTTGCACTGAAAGTAAACAAGAAAAATGCTTACAGGACAGTCTCTTTGCTAGACTCTTCAATTTATATCATTAGTATTTTGATTATTTCCTGTGTGAATCCATGGTTTTGCCCTGTAGGACAAGATTACTTGGTTGGACCACATCGTTTTCTTCTGTGTTCTCAGATACAAAATAGTACCTATTACCATATGTTTATTGTGAGCTTTCAACATTCGTACAACAATAATTGTAACATTGTTTTTAATGTTTCAGAACATCAACATGGCGAGTCCTTCGATTATTCCTGGTGTTCCTAGAGATAGTGCTCCCATTAAGGAAGGTGATGTTGCAGAAAAGGTTGAAGACTGTAATTTAATTTTTTACTCGTCCTCGGAAAGTTTTACATCTTGATATGATTGCTAGTGGCGATAACAAGAGTGATGACACAATCGAGAATGAGATCTATATTATCAAGAGTATGCATGAGATAAAACAAGAACTAGGAATATTTGTCTTCATGATATTGTTATCATTTTGAACGTTGTGTGATGATTTTATTACTGCAGTTGTGCCTTGTAAGCTTGAACCATGTGTTGTATTCTTGTTTGTGCTGTCTTTATTTCTGCTGAACCTTGTAAGCTTTATCGATTTCAATATATGTATTTATTTCAGTTAAACCTTTTAAGGTATCTTTATGGTGCCAGTTTTATCTCAGTTAATATTTCTATCTATTGTGTGATAACTTTGTAATGAAATTTTTATTTTGCTCTATGCACATTTACTGAGAGTTATGTTAGATTAACATTATTTCCGTAGGCATCATGAACAATTGTCGTCTTCCATGGATACGAACAACAAAGTAGAGGATTTGTTGATAGAAACATCAATATCGATGCATTTAATTTTTGTTCTTTGTTAATAAACAATATGTGTGGCGCTCCTTCCACTTTAACTAGTTGTGAAGACATTTTGATCAAATGTCGGGGCAGTAGAAGCTGGGGATAACAACCGTAAGATTCCCCCCTGCAACAACTCACTACGAATAGTTTGAATTTAGGTACTTTAATCCATCGAATAACAGTGCTGATGCGATGGATAGCACTTAAATCCCTATTTGGTTCTCACCTGTCGAAGCGTGCGTAGTACACATATATATACGTCAATTGTTAGGAGGCCTTCACTGGCTCGCTACCAGCGAAGCACCCTATGGTCGCCCGCCCAAGGCAAAGTTGTCATCGATGACTTAGGTGGCCCTTGCCACTGGCGAAGCGACCCTGCGGAGTCATCGCCGCCGGTCATGATTCCTTGAGGCCATTGTTAGAGAATAAGCGCGCGGAAGCAATTATCGATCTATCGAGATGAGGATCACAGACACCACCAGAAGCACGATATTTGTTAACAAGGTTCAGCTGAAGCCTACATTCCTAGGGCATGACTACGAGCACTCCTCCCCAAAACGCAACATCGGTCGCTCCAAGGTCCTAGCAAAGCGCCGCCTCCCCTTTCGAGCCTGTTGCTATATCGTCATGGTTATAAGAATCTTACATGTACTTACACCCTACTCCTCTCATATTTATGAGGAGCCCGGGTTACAAGAATCTGACATGCACTCTGCACACTACTGCTAATACAACTCCAAGTCCAATCGTAACCAACTAGTACACAATATTCGACACAACTCTAACAGACATCCACCGAAGAAGGCCAAGAAGAAGGCCGACAGTAATGGCGACTACTCCGACTACAGCGATAACGACTCGCCTGGTTTAGCGCTGCCTAAGGCCATGGCTCCGTCAATGGGCTTGCCAACGATCAAGACTCGCCGCATCTGTCCATTGAAGAAGACCAAGAAGAAGGACAGCCACTGCTATAGGTATGAGGACTCCTCCGACTGCAGCTACAGAGACTACGACTACGACGAAATAGAGATCTTGATAAAGGACTTGAATTTCACCAACGATCACACGCACAACGTTCGCAATAGGCTGAGAGAAGCGGAAGCTGAGATTTCTTCACTTGAATGTTCCCTTAATAAGGCGAAATTTATGATCAGGGAACATGAAGATGAAAGTGATGTGCGCTACTGATGTTCTCGTTAGTACCCATCAACTATGAAGATGGAAAGCAATTCTTGACTAAATAGGAGCTAGCGGATGACCGATGGGAAGTCTCCGAACTTCATACATGCATCATGAGGGCAATCAAGCAAGGGATAAGAGGAAACACCACACATGGTCCAAAAAAGGGTTTTTCTACACGTCGTCCCATCGTTGCCGATTTTGATGACTTATTGCATGCACTGTACCAATGATAAAGGTCGATGTGAAACTCATTTCTGTGTGGTTCATCTATGTCTGTAATTACATTCATACATGCAATTTAGTATTTAAAATGTATTTAATGAAATATATGTATGATTTGCATTATGTGAGATGCAATGGCTGTAGGAGGGACTGTTGGGTAAGTTCAGCTTGGCTTACCTTCACCCGGTGCGAAATTAGCAAGCCAACATATACCTTCAAAATGACAGACAAGGTAAAAGCTCTGTTAGAAAATGCCACCAATACACAGAAGGTGGGAATAGAAAGGAAAGCACCGCACATGAGGAAATCCATGACGTCTCCTTGTACATAGGTCGTGCTATGCCGAAAAGGGCCGACAAGGGATTACATCTTGGTTCTTAAGGTTTTGAGTAAGTTCGCTAATTTTTATACACACACAATTTATAGTAACTAGCGTTGTCACGACAAACAAATTATGCTAAGGCTTTGTTTGGATGTAGATATTGGAGAGTGTGGCATTAAATTAGCCTAGAATACCAAAGCTGAGGGACTGTTTGGATGTGCAAGTATTTAACAGCTGGAATCAAAGGAAGCAACCAATTCTAATTCAAGTTTGGATGTACAGAGGTGGAATTGCAGTATCGGTTGTCTACAATGGTGTAAAAACGCATTGCAATATGTATATCACAACATAAATATTTTATGGATGATTATATATATTACTTTACACTTTGAAAACATGATAATATTCGAAAGTAATAAATAGATACTACAATCAAATGATAAAAAACATGGAAAAAATTGATGGCAACCCACAATTTAATGTTTACCCATGATAATATTCCAAGTCTTACAGGTACCATGACATCTCACTTGTAGCTAATTTGAAAGGTTCATACAATACATAAGCAACCATATTACATAACAGCAAGTAGTATAAGTTTTGACAAAAGACATGTTTGGTCCATCACAACAGGAAGCAACTACTTAAACAAGTTCTGCATTACATATTAGGATAACACGTTGTCAACCACTACATAACATGCATACATGCTTCTAGCCTACATAACCTCCCTCACATGCCATTGTTCACATTCAATATCAAGAGCCATTCCTTCCTGAAGGCAATAGGGAGTTCCATAAGAGCTTGGTACAATCGTTCACTAAGGACCAATTTGTTGTGAACTTTCAGCAAGTCACATGTACTCAACTCTGGTATCAGTTGAAGTGATGCAAGAATTTCAGCAGGTGGAGTAACATGTCGTAGCGGTAGTGGTTCAGTGGACTTCAAAGCATCATCAAATGAGGTTCCCCATATCTCCAAGGATAGAAAGTATGGCCTCACGAGTTCGCTGCCTCTTTTGGGGTATATATATCTAGTGATGCTTCTTAAACTTCTTCAACTGCAACTTGAGCACATTCAGCACCTGTCCGAGCACCTTCACCATTGAAATATATTCCCTAAAAAAGTTGGCATTATCTTTTGATTAGATAGTACTTATTTCTTGCCAATTCTTTACTACTTTGGTCTTGTAGCAATCTGCTACCTTATTAGCCTACATAGGACACAAACACACATGTTTCAGCTAACAAAATATAGAAAACAACAAGAAAAAAAATAGGAAACACCAAGAACAAAAAGAAAACAGCAAGAAAACACACACATGGATATACCTCTACATATCTATTCCAAACATCATCACTGTCAATTAAGAGCTTGTCATTTTCCCAATCCCAACCAAAGCCACTCTAAGAAAGAATCTTGCTAATGATCTCATAGTGCTTGTCAAAAGTTTTGCACCTTGATGCTATATTATCCTTTGTGATCTCCACGCCACACTTCCCACGCACATTCCTTATAGCAGCATTGTAGACATGTGGCTTCCATCCGTTTTGGGCATGATCACCATTGTTGTGATGCTCAACAATGACAGCCAACAATGCAGCGTCCATCTCATCAGTCCAAGTGAGGTAGACCCTGTTACTTCCCTTTGATGCCGCCATGATTCTATTCACATTAATTTTGCAAAAGACCACAAAAGTTAGATTATACTATATAAACATGATGCAAAAGACCACCAACTAGCTGCCCAACACAAAATGCAGCACACAAAAGCAATCCCACACGGCCCAACACAAAAGTTGTGTATCACGCAGCAAGCATTACTAATTCCAATCTGCACTAATATTAGTAGTTAGATTTACCATTCATATTGATTTTGTTCAACACCAGATGTACTTTGGTTACCTGATCTTTTATGTCAAAGAAACTTTCAGCCCACAGAATAGCCCATTTTTTCTTCAACAAACCAAAAGACTGGCCTCTCTACAACATTTCTACCACGAGAATGATGCAAGTTATATAACTCTTTTGAAGTTAGAGGCTGTTGCTGACTTGAAACCCATTCTTTCAAGTGGTACTGAGTGGATTTGAATGGAGCCAGAAATCCAGGTCCATTGGTGTAACCAGCATCAACTAAATAATAATGTCCTATATTTTCAAACAATCATGTTAGTTGACAAATAAATAAAATTCCAAGACAAAGAGTTGTACCCTTAGGTACAACAAATCCATCGTGGCGACTCATTGCATCACGAAGAACTCTTGAATCAGAGGTTGAACCCTCTCGGCCAGGTAACACATACAAGTATTTCATGTTCCAATCAACCACACCAAGCATGTTAGTGTTGATTTTTTTTGCGTTCTATTCCTATACCTCCCTTGGTCAGCCACGGACACACACACATCAATATGACACCCATCTAGTGCTCAAAGTGCATTGCCAAACCACTTCCATTTATAATCATCATGTGGATGAATAGAAGGATCAGGAAGCTTAATGAGCTCCGCACTTAAAGATAGAATGGCCGTCAACACATCAGAAAAGTGTCTACTGATAGTCTCTAAAGAACGCTTGTAGTCACCACGAAGCAATCTCATTTTTAGACCATGCCCAACTACTAGCAAGAACATAGCAAGCTTTTCTTCCACATCAACATATACGTTGTGCCGCAAACCACACCTTTCACGCAATATGCCACACAAATCATGAAAGTTTCTTTTAGTCAAACGCAACTTATCATAGCATGTCTCTTCAGACCCACCATACATCTCCTTGTGCATATACTTCCTATATTTGTGCCGCTCCTCATCACTGCTCTAGCACCCTAAATCCCTTGGTGGCCGCTGCGAACTAAGATATGCAAGCCCAAGAACAGCTGACTGAAAGTAGAGTTTTGTCAACACAATCTTTCTCTTCTTTCTTCTTTTATTTTCTTCAGTTATATAAGAAAGTAATTCGAGGTCCGCCATACTATAGCTACAATACACACACACACCCCATTGATAAAATCAACAAGAGACACATCATGGCATACAAAAAGGCACATCAGTGCTTGACATACCTTCAATCTCCCAAAGCAACAACCTAGATCGCTTGTTCGTGTGAAGTTCCCTGAAAAATCCAAGATTGGGGGCACAGATTTGGGATAGGGTTCCAATCAGGCAAATCAGGGGCAGCAGAGGGGGAGATTGCCGGCACCGGAGCCCTACCTGTGGCGGAGACGAGGAGGTGAAGGTTGGGGATGTGTCGCTGGCCAACAACAGAGTCCTCTCTGGTCGCCCTTTCCTCCGAGCAGTCTGGGACGAGATGGTGCACAAGTGAGAAGGGAAAGGGGCAAAGGTTTGGTGGAGATGCAAGAGCACAAGGAGGGGCTGGAGGCCGCAGACCTGTGGTGGAGATGGGGTCGGCGGAGCGGTGGGTGGCCGGTGGCGGAGTCGGCCTCGCCATTCCGTCGTCCTCCCCTGCGGTCTTTTTCTTCGCGAGGACGAGCACGAAAGGGTACGCGGGGAGGGGGGTGATTCAGAGCAAATCAGAGGCGGGAGGGTCCGAATTGTGGGCGGGCTGGGGGGCTATGTTTGTGAATGCCGCGGGCATTCGATGGCAAATCCATCCGCCCAATTCCCAACCCATCCAAACAGTGGAATTGAGGGCTGCCTAATGCCAATGCCAAATTCTAGCCCCCAATATCAACATCCAAACAGGGTGTAATATATGGTGCAGCGATCATTGGATATGCATAATAATTATGACCAAGTATGGAGGAGCAGTGGTGCACGACTCAACCACTATGATCAAGATCAATACAAGTCTTCATTGACATTATACAAAAGTAAGACATTAATTAAGAATTGTAGAAATAAGACTTTAACTGCAAGTACATATTATTACGTACTAACTTATGTCATTATGACATTTCAGGGTATGACAATAAGAAGAAATGGGTGACACAATCCATAAAGGAAGAAGGTTATGAAAACAAGACATCATTTCATGGTAAACACACCCTCATTTTTTATATTAATTACCCCTACTGTTAGCTACACAATACATAATAACTAATTGAATCACCGCTCCAACCTATGGTCAACCTACGTGTGCGGGTTTCTAAGAAACAACAGGAGGTACCGAACCAATCCTGAGGCCATGTTCAGATTCCCAACTATTCACTATTCATTCCAACTTTTCACTATTCCCCCCTCACAAAACACGTTTCCCAGCGAATGCTACAGTATTTTTCTTATGCTACAGTGTTTTTTCCTACAATCTAAACACACCCTGAACATATATATGTCCTACTCCATACCATATAAATGATTATTCAATGCAGGTGCATATCAGGCTTAATTATTTTTATTATATATGTTGATATTTATTTTAATATTAAATGCAGCTGCCAGTGATCCCATAAAAGAGTCCAAGCTTGAAGATGCTGGCATTATAGATATTTGTGTAGACATGGCTTGTTTCATTGAACACAAGATCTATCGCGATCTAGGAAATTTCATTGATCCGTCTGGCATGTTGGGATGGACGAGTGCAAATTTCTTCGTATTTGGACAAGGAATATTTAGTGATTGAAAAATGCAAAACAATTATCTACTAACTATGTACATGTTCTAATAATGTCTAACATTTAATATTAGAACTTCTTTATTATGTATGTTTATTGTGTCACGATAGATACATATTCACTACTTATAACAAAATAACTAAAATATTGTGGTATGTATTATACTAATTAAATAAAAGAGGAAAGGATTATTTAAAAACTTTAGTACCAGCGGTTGACCTAAATGGCCACTAGGGATATTTCAATCTAGGCTGGCAGGCCTCTTAACAACCCACCATCACGCAATTAACATGTACTAGCAGGCCTCTGCAGCATCGAGAAATTCCTTTAAGCCATTGATCCATGCAATGCAGCAACGATTGTCGTACATCCATTGTCGATCCATCTGACAAGAGAAGTAATTATAGAATATTCGTTTCACAATCAAAATAAAATCTTATCATTGCATACATATTCAAAATACAATCCACGACAAACACAAATTCTAAAGCATGCAACATTAAATAACATACAAGAATGCTGTTGACGACCAAAATTGGCTGAAAGCACAAAAGCAGAACTACCGGTTTTGAGCAAAATCGGGCATACCGGTTTTGGTCGTGAGTCAGGAAAACTTAGAAAATTACATTGTAAAATGATTCCTTGCGGGGCAAGACCTTCTCACCCTATAAATATAAAGGGCCACGGCCGATTGAGGGTATCCAATCGATCAAAAACACAACTTTTATCTTTTTACCTTTTCTTTTGCCCTAGCTTTTCCAATCTATGTTTTGTTATTCCTCCTTCGTCTCTATGTCGATTTAGGGCGTTCTAGGTGGCCTGCCGACCCTAGAACAACTCAAAGTGTGCCTGCCCCGACGGGGTCCCTCCCGGGTGGATGTTCTTTGGTTTCTCGCCGGGCTGCTGGCAAAACCGGGCCTACCGGTTTTGTAAAACCAGGCCTACTGGTTTTGAGCTACGGCGCTGCAACGTGCGCTGCCGCTCGCTGCACGTGCTAGTGCTCTCGTGTGTTGGTCCGTAATTTGCGCCAACACATTTTTTGCGACTCCGCTGGGGAAGAAAGGAGATCAATCGGCTACCATGGCCAGTAAAATACCTAAACCCGGTGAGGTTGATGCCGATAATATTCAAAGGCCAAAGATTGAGCAAATGCCAGCCGAGGATCAGAAGGCACTTGAGGAAATTAGGAAGAAGATCCATGAGCGCAAACAGCGTGAAGCTCGGGAGTTAGAAGAAGAAGCCGGGAAGCAATATATATCACAATACTCAATGGATAGACAAGGGAATTTCAAGAAGGACAAGGAAGTCATCATTGATGTTTCCAAGCTAAAGGTACAACCTGATTCATCTTCCGATGTTAATTCAGATATTGGAAATCTCATTGATACAAGTGTTGCTGCTCATATGAACAATAAGTTTGATGCTATGAATGAAAACTTTACAAAAATTGTTGGTCAATTAGATGCTAAGATTAATTCATTGGTTTCTGGCAAAGGTCATAGTGCTTCTACTTCTAATGCCGAAAACATTGAGAATCTGGATACTTTTGCTAATTTGCATATACCTAAGATTCTCATTGGTCCTTCGCCAGAAAACCATATGCATAGCCATACTACCGTTGGTGCTTCAGCTGGTGTAGGAAGCACGATGGGTATTACTAATGCAATGATTCCCGTTGTGTCTAGTGAGTCACCTATGAGTGGATATGTTCCTTTGTCTAATGGTTCGTTGCCACATTCAAGGCTGAATCAAACGCAGGCTCATCCTACATATAGCACAACCCCTCCAAATACTTTTGGTGTCCCCAATTCAGTTTCTAATTGGCCAAGGGCTGATATAGAAGGTTTGAGGGAGGAGATGTTTGAGATGTTCAAACAAACTTTAGGTAGAGATCCTAGAGCCACAAAAAGAACATACCAGAAGCCTTACCCTTTAACTTATGAGTGTGTGAATTTTCCACAAGGGTTTAGGATTCCTGAATTTACTAAGTTCACCGGTGATGACAATAGAACCACATTAGAACACATAGCACAATTTGTTATTCAATGTGGTGAGGCTAGCTACAATGATATTTATAGAATAAGGTTATTTCCTTTATCTCTGTCTGGTGCTGCATTTACATGGTTTGCTTCATTACCATCTAATTCTATTCGTAGTTGGCCTGATTTAGAGCAGAAATTTCATGATTATTTCTTTACTGGTGAATCTAAATTAAAGTTGTCAAATCTTACATCGGTTAAGCAAAAGTTGTATGAAACTGTCACTAATTATATTAGGAGATTTAGAGATACTAGAAACCGATGTTATAGCTTGACAATTTCTGAAAGTGATTTAGCTGATCTAGCTTTTGATGGTTTACTTGATTTTCATAAAGAAAAGCTAGATGGGCAAGATTTTTTAGATGTCAGTCAAGTGTTACAAAAAGCTCTGGCTAACGAAAGCCGAGGCAAAGACACTAAAAACTCACAAAAGTCTAGCGAGAAAGCTAATCGTCCTATTTATACCGTTGAATCTGGTGATTCGGACGATGAAGCCAATGATGTTTATACCGCTGAATTTGCATGGTCACCCAAAGGTAAGCCTAGTACTTTTGCTTCTCTAAAGCCGATCCGCAAGAATCGGCAAGAAGAGATGAAATTCACTTTTGATGTGGCCAAGTGCATAGGATTTTTGATGAGTTGTTGAGAGTTGGAACAATTAAATTATCTCAGACTATGCCACCACTCGACGAATTGAAGAAACGTGCTTATTGCAAATTTCATAATTCTTATTCTCATGCCACTAATGATTGCAATGTGTTTCGTAGGCAAATACAATCGGCCATTAACGAAGGTCGATTAGTTTTTCATGATATGCAGATTGATCATAATCATTTTCCTGTAATGCCTTTATGAACACCATTGAATTGACAAACCCAAAAGTGCTCATTCGGCCGGATCAA
The DNA here is from genome assembly GCA_015342445.1 of Digitaria exilis. Taxonomy (NCBI): domain Eukaryota; kingdom Viridiplantae; phylum Streptophyta; class Magnoliopsida; order Poales; family Poaceae; genus Digitaria; species Digitaria exilis. The sequence goes on along the minus strand of JACEFO010002071.1, from coordinate 105,456 downwards.
GCCGAAAAGGCCAAGGGAAAGAATATCATCATTGGAGAGGAAAGGCTTGAAAAGAAAGTGCCACTGAAGGAGACCCTCAAGTTGCAGCAAAAGCTTCTACGCCTAGGGGGCAAGTCAAGAGGAAGGAGACTGGCGCTACAAAAACTGGTATGACCGGTTTTAAAATCGGTACCACCGGTTTATCCAAGGACAGCAGGGCTAACTTCAAAAACAAGGTCAAGCCAACCTTTGAGGAACTCTTGGCCAAGTACAAGAGCACATGAGCTAACTAGGGACAGAGATGTCGGCCAAATAAAGGTAAAAGATCCAATTTTTCACCTAATCATAAGGAGCAACCATTCTTTTACGAACTTCAAGTTAATTATGTTCATATGCCTTAATCATATTTTGGACCGACTACACCTTGGTCTTGGTCATATCCTTGCTATTATTCACCTTTGGATTATCGTAATTCATATATGCGACCTTGTATTATTCAATACTCTCCTCCATATCCAAATTATGGTCCAATGCAAAGACCGATTGTTGCTAGCAATGATCTGGACAGAAGTGCATCTATGGGACGCAAAACACGTGGGAAGGACAGCAAGGAAGGTTCAAAGTCTCTACAGCCGAGGTGGTGTCCCTCGGGCTTATCTCATACTCAAAAGAGAAGGTTGCAGCGGATGCGAAAGCTAGGATTTATGGAGCAACAAGCAGAGATGTACACAAGGTTAGCAACTACTAACCAGGTATGGAGGCCAAAGCAGATTGTTCCTTGAATGAATGCAAAACATATGGCCGATAATGTGTTATCGCACTTTGAAAAAATATATATGTATGGCCGATGCATTGTTTATCATCGTCCTCATGTAATTTTGGTCTAGAAGGTTGTTTTTTGGTGCGCAAGCTTTACCCAAAAACAGGGGGGCATATGTTGACGACCAAAATTGGCTGAGAGCATAAAACCGGAACTACCGGTTTTGAGCAAAACCGGTCATACGGGTTTTGGTCGGGAGTCAGGAGAACTTAGGAAATTACATTGTAAAATGATTCCTTGCGGGGCAAGACCTCTCCACCCTATAAATATAAAGAGCCACGACCGATTGAGGGTATCCAATCGATAAAAAACACAACTTTTATCTTTTTACCTTTTCTTTTGCCCTAGCTTTTCCAATCTACGTTTTGTTGTTCCTCCTTCGTCTCTACGTCACAACCCAGAGTGTGCCTGCCCCGACGGGGTCCCTTCTGGGTGGACGTTCTTTGGTTTCTCGCCGGGCTGCTGGCAAAACCGGGCCTACCGGTTTTGTGCTAAGGCGCTGCAACATGCGCTACCGCTCGCTGCAGTGCTAGTGCTCTCGTGTGTTGGTCCGTAATTTGTTCCAACAAATGCCATATCGGCTTATTAAACTACAACACACGTTTCTTCAACCATCTTTAGGTGGGACAGTCGACTGCTTTGTCGAATTATTTTCCCTGCCTTAGAAGAAGATGCAAGGTACTCCACTCTTATTCTCTCAATATCAAAAGTAGGTTCCTTCCTCGTTGCAACATATTCTTCATGAGTTGCTTCTAAACAACGAAGTTGGGCTCTCAACCAAGCTTTAGACGGCTTATAACTAATCGGGTCTACTGGAGCTTTGTTCTTCCCACGATGATCCCCACCACCTCCAACAGCAAAAGGCAATTTGTTTGGACAATACTTTTAATTTATAAATACATAACGAAACATTACTATTATTGGAAAAAAACATTGTAGTATTCCTATATTCAATATATATGAATAATTCTCCTTGATTATAATGAACATAAAAGAATTGAAATAATTAATAAATATTAACAATGCTCAAGTAATAATATATATAAAGTATAGCCATTCATAGTCATATTGACATTAACGGGTGGTTTTTTTATAGATAATATCAGCATGCATTACACTACTACAAAAATGATTTTAAGAGGCGGGTATTTTACATTTTTGGAGGCGGATTTTGCATCCGCCTCCGAACTAGCGCTTCTGTTAATCAAGGATTTTCGGAGGTGAATCTATGCCCGCCTCTGTTAATAAAATAAAAAAACAAAAAAAACCCTAGATGGCCCAAGGAGCCCATCTGGGCCCGCCGAGCCCATCTATGGTTGCCGCCAGATCTTGAGCTGGATCTCGCACCACCGCTGCCGCAGCGCCGAATCTCGCGCCAACACCACAGGATCTTGCCACCGACACCGGATCTCGCGTCGACGCCACCGGATCTAGCGCCACCGCCGCCAGATCCATGACCCGCCTGCCACCACCGCCGCTCCTCATCTCGCACCGCGTCTCGCTCCGCCGCTGCACCAGATCCATTGCGAGCATGCAACGGCAGCTCAACGCCTCGCTCCGCCGCCGTATGGCTAGGCGCCTCACGCGACCGCGAGACTCGGCGCTCGCGCCACGCCATGCGGGAGAGAGAGACGAGCCGCGCCGCGCCTTGCGGGAGAGAGAGGAGTGGAAGGGAGGGAGGGAGTGCGGAAGACGCCGGTGGGGGAGGGAGAGAGAGGAGCCGAAGGGAGAGAGGGACGCCAACCGCCAGTGGGAGAGGGAGAGAAAGTGAAAGGGAAGGGGTGAGTGAGAAACCCTAAAGTCTGGTATATATATTCACTATGTTATTGGGCTTTTTAATCCAGATGGGCTGGGCTGGTTTTAGGAACGAACACTTTAAGGCTTCCGCCTCCAAAAATCAATTTTAGGAGGCGGACAGATTATAAAGTCTGCCCCTGAAAATAGACTATTTTCGGAGGCGGTTTTTTTAAAACGTCCGCTTCCATAAATCGATTTTCCGAGACGGATAATAACAAACGCTTCCGTAATAAAAAAGTGTGCGCCTCCGTTAATGCCTGGTATTAATGGAGGCCGACGGATTTTGTGTCCGCCTTTGAGGGGAATTTTGGAGTGTCCCGTAAAATCATTTTTTAGTAGTGTTAGCTAATATATAATTATCTAGAGATAATATATGAAGTAGCCATTCCTCTCTAATTATTTTCTCTAGCTAAAATAATTATTTCAATAATGCGTGGTGAAATAACATTCTTCCTCATATGTTTTCACTCAAACCTATTTCACTAATTATTTTTCAACATAGAATTTCACTAAAGATTTCACTAACTAGCATTTTCTACCTTAAATTTGACTAACTATTACACTAATCAAATAATATTCTATAACCAAATGTGATTTCTCCAACAAAAAAGATGAACAAATAAAAAATATCTCTCTATTCAACCTCAATCCAAGAAATTCACAAATTTCTCTAAGTATAAAGCATCGAATACAATTTACTAACCACCAAAGAGAGGAGAAATCAAGCTACTAGCCTTCGATACACTTAGATGCACGAAAATCTCCAAGAAATGGTGAAAAAAATGGGCATAACCTCCCCTAGCACGTCATGCATCTAGGAGCAAACGAGGAAGGAAACTTTGGTGCTGTCGGGAGGAGGAAGAAGGCTTTTTTTTTATAGCCAGCATGTTGGTACCGGTTGGTAAAACCAGCCAGCACTGAATGCACGCAAACAGTATCGGCTGGTGGTTGGTACCGGCTGGGAACACAAACCGTACCAACCACCAGCCGGTATTGTTTGCTTGCATTCAGTACCGGCTGGTGAATCCAGCTGGCACAAAATGATGCCACGGGTGATTGTAGCCGTTGCCCGTAGGTCCCAGTGAGCCATTTGGTACCGGTTGGTGTTACAAACCGGTACTAATGGACATATGACGAATGTGTCGTTTTCCTGTAGTGGTGGGTTCACACCTGTCATCCAATTCAAAATGTGTGTGCCCAGAACAAACTATAGTAAAAAACTTTGGCCTGCTGCCTGACTCCCTTTTTTTCTTATGTCACACTAATAAGCTACCAGAAGGTTGATTTTATTGTTTTCTTAATGTTTTATTTTAAAGGAAAAGGTTGAGCGCCAAGTAACCTCAAAGCTGTTTTCAGTTCATTATAGCCCTTAAACTAGTTAAACCAGATCAGTTCACTTATCGTTACATTTTTTTTTAGTTCTTTTGTCTAGTTTTTGTTTGAATCTATTTCTTGTCGGAATAATACTCCATATATATATGTGTGCAAACAGGGGCTGATCCAGCATATACTACTAAAAATGTTTGCTGTTAAATGTCAAGAGGAGACTGGCAAACACTTGGTTAATATATATGTATACATTATATACTATCACGAAAATGGAAAAGAAAAACGAATTGAACAGTGGCAGACCTGTAATTAGTAATGGTCTTCAGCGGCGACGTGCGTATATATACTTGTTGGTTTATGGCCGCCGGCGACGAATCCGACGCCAATACTTATGGGTCATCCACTTATGCGTCTCTGGGAATTCCAGCCGGGGACTGCGTGGCAATCCGACCGTCCATGGACGACGACCACGAGAACTTGTCCTTGGCGCGGGTGGAGAAGATGGAGACGTGCTGTGAGTGCCGCGGCGTGGCGGCGCAGGTGAGGTGGTACTACCAACCATGGCAAACCAAGCACGGCAGCCGGACGTTCCACGGCAAGAAGGAGCTCCACCTCTCCGACCGCATCGACACGAGGAGCGCCTACACGTTCGAGGCCAATTGTGTCGTCCACACCTTGAAGGAGTACAGCAAGCTCACTACGGCCCAGCCCGAGGACTTCTTCTGCCGCCTTGAGTACAAGGTGGACAGCGCCACCTTTATGCCCGATCAACTTTCAGTGTATGGAAATCTAAGCCATTTCCTTGTTGGTAGTTCGTTTCATCTCCATGGGTGCACGCGCGCTTGCTTTTTGCCTGATAATAGATTGTTCTTTTTTTCTTTCTTGGTATAGGTATTGCATCTGTGAAATGCCATACAATCCTGATGTTCCTATGATATTGTGCCCCGGCTGCAAGGAGAGGTAATTAATCTTCCTTTTCAAGTTATACCGTATACGTGCTACTTATTATATGGTTGCCTTTGTAATACCTGGTTTGACGATGCAGTAATTTTAAATTAGCTTTTTTTATGATAAAAAAAAGTATTACTTGGACTCCAGAGTGTTAATGGATATTGATGTGTCAGACACACTCAACCATGCATAAGTAATATATAAAAGTCATGGAAGCACCCTTTGCATAATTGCATGTGTGTGTCATGCACACGTAATATTGGGAACCCACGCCAAGTATTGGTTTTTATATGCCCTCCAATGCCATGCACACGTAATATTAGAAGTCATTTCTAACGCTAGCTAGGAACTAAGGATTGCATATTAGATTTTTTTTTTTGTAAAAAAAACTATAGCTCATCAACTGTTGTAGCTTGTTCAGGTTCTTTTGTCCTGTACCTTGAGAATCATTCATTTGTGTGTCACATTGCCTGCTCTTATATATGTGTTTGTTAACTTCATATCATGTGTTATAGCAAATTAGTTCCACGAAGGACAATTTCTAATTTCCTCTCTAGCATGGAGAACATGGAGCTAACGCGTGTTGATCATATATGTTTAGTCATAGGAACACAAACTGTGCTTATTATGTACTTGAATAGTGATGTGACCATGTCTTGTTACCTGCAGTCCCAAAGTAATATTTGGAAATTAGTATCCAGGTTTTTCCTTCGACTAGATTTTTGTGTATGATCGACAGATCGAGGACTCTCCGATATATAGAAATATTAGTTATTTAACTACAAGGGGATTCTGCCTCATTTTGATCAAACAAACGCAGGTTCCATCCATCTTGTGTTAACGTGGACATTAAACAGGACAAAAATCTGGATAGCTTTGTCTGTCCAATCTGCGTTCCAAATGTGCATGCAGCTTCAGTGAATAAAAAGCGTAAGGTAAGATTATATTATTTCAATGTATATTCTATGCCATAAAATCTTTTGCGTGTACTTGTTAACCATGAACTCTTATGTGATCTAATTTTTAGGCTTTCCATTAATTTATTATGAATTGCATTTTGAACTTCTGGCGTCGTTGTTTGCCACGCGTACCAACTTATTCTGTATTCATTGTTTTTCTCTGAAAGTAAACAAGAAAATGCCTACTCTCTTTGCTGGACTCTTAAATTATATCAGTGTTTAGATTATTTTCTGTGTGAATCCATGGTTTTGTCATGTAGGACAAGATTACTTGGTTAGGCCACATTGTTTTCTTCGGTGCTCTCAGATATAAGATATACCTATTGCCATATGTTTATTATGAGTTTCAACACTCATACAACAATTATAACATTTTTTAATGTTTCAGAACATAAACATGACAAGTCCTTCAGTTATTCCTGCTGTTCCTGGAGATAGTGCTCCCATTGAGGAAGGTGATGTTGCCGAAAAGGTTGAAGAGTGTAATTCTTGGTGCTCATCATCGGAAAGTTTCACGTCTTGATATGATTGCTAGTGGCAACAACAAGAGTGATGACACAGTCAAGAATGAGATCTATATTATGGTTTGGCTCAAGAGGATTCATGAGATAAAACAAGAACTAGGAATATATTTGTCTTCATTGTATCGTTATCATTTGGAACCTTGTGTGCTGATTTTATTGCTGCAGTTGTACCTTGTAAGTTTGAACCATGTGTTGTATTCTTTGTTTCTGCTATCTTTATTTCTACTGAGCCTTGTAAACTTGATCAATTTCAATATATATGTATTTATTTCAGCTGAACTTCTTAAGGTATCCTTATTGTGTTTTTTTGCTATAATTTTTTAATCAAAGATGCAATTGACAAACGGTTTCCACCACAAGATTCGTGATATTTTTATGTACAATTTGAGATCCATTGTGAAAATATTTTTTTCAAAAGTTTTGTATTCAAAATTTGTGTGATCATAGAAACGTACTAACGGGATCATATAAACTATTTTGTGCGTAGAAACATATGGACACGGTCATAGGACGTATTGACATGGTCATATAAACTGCGTAGAGTGTACAAACATATGGACATGAGCATAGAAACATAGTGACACGAGCATAGAATATGTTCGTGCATAGGAACATAGGGGCACAAGCATAGAAACGTACACACACAAGCATAGAATCTTATAGACACGAGCATAGAAAATGTTTGGAGCATACAAACATAAGGAGAATTGCAATAAATTAATACATGTCTTTCAAATCCTAGCTGTGCCACTGGAGAAGAGAATACAAGCATAGGGACACGAACATACACGATCATATAAAATGTTTGGAATACAGAAATGTGCTACACGGGTCTTATACAGAAGCTTGCAAGCATGTCACTCACACTATATCATCTCTCCCACCTCACATAGAGAATCATAGAAAGCAGTCGGGACAATCATATAACTAATTCAAACAACGCAACACGTCATGGTGAACCCATCACAAATGATGGAAAAATTGTATACATAGCTTTTGGTATGTCTTGTATTATGTATTGTATAGATCTCTAAACCCCGGAACCCAAAACCTTGCTTGATAGGGGGGAGGGAGAGGTTTGGTCTAGTATACAGAGTCTGAGGTTGAATATATGATTAGTCATGACATATATGATCACAACGGTACTTTCTATGACATGCATGGTAGAGTATAGAGTATGGCTTCTATTATGTACAGTATAGAGCCCTAAACCCCTAAACCTTGCCTGGTAGGGGATGGAGGTTTGATCTAGTATACAGGGTTTCAACTTGAATATATGATTAGTCGTAACATATATATGATCAGAGCAATACTTTTTATGATAGGCGTTTTAAGAGGCTCATCTTGAATATATGATTAGTTGTGTCTTATATATATGATCAGAGCGGTACTTTCTAGGACAAACATTTTAAGTAGGCAAAAAAAGAGAGTTTATGGCTTATATTATGCTTAATATAGAGATCGGTGGGTTAAAGCATAGAAATTAGCTAGCTTACCACCATGTAAACATCTATGCTCAAAGACACACATTTATGATTACAACCACACTAGTTCAGCAGCCTGCAGCTGCTTCATCTCGGAGTCATTTCATCGAACAGATTTCTATGGCAGACAACTTTGATTTCCATACATGCATAGACAAAGGATGTCACTATGGACCCATCACAAAGGACGACAAAATTGTATACATAGCTTTCTATTTCTATGGCATGCATCTTTGATTTCTATTCATGCATACAGACTATACATATATGTAAATTCAAATTGACATTCGTAAAGCTCCTGTCATCTCCGACCATCTCACATCACAAGAACTCCATATCTGCAAAATAAATAAAAGGAAAAGAAAGAAATAATTAAATTTAGGCAGTGTGGAAAATTTGTCTATATGAGCATAGAAACTTGTAAGGACAAGCATAGAAGCATGCATCTGACAAGAAAACAAGCAAAAAACAAGGAATGCTCACTGATTCATCATATTTTAAAAAAGAATGGAAGGGCAATCACCTAAAAAATATATGATTGCGATCTCATGTATCTATGCCGCTACCTAGATCACCGCCTCGCAACAAAAGGCATAGACAACACTAAGGATAATCATAGAAACATGAAAGGATAATCAGTAAACAAATATATGCTCCCGCGATTCGATGAACTTGTAGTATCAATGCTCAGACACTAGCGCATATATGATCAACAACTAAGATAGTATCTATGTTCCGGCAAGATTCAAAATCACACAACCCCTCTCCAAGGAGACAAGATTTCTCATATTTGCAATTAAATCAATAGCATAGAAACAACTGAACTAAATCATAGAAAAGTATCTATGATAGACCAGAATGTATATATGATAGATCTGAAAGTGGTCAATACCAGTACACCCAAACTATCTCACAGAACAAGCATAGAAACCATGAAGAAAAATCATAGGAACTAAAAGATCATGCAAGAAGTCTTGTTCAAGCCGTGCCAATAGCCGATGAAGGTCTTGTCTACTCGTGCACGAATCTGGCTGCTCAAAGGTGCACAAAAAATGCATAGAAACATGGAGAAAACTAATGTCATTTGAACCAATAATATGCCAATTATATGCATTCATCAGGACGTATCTATGCTCGAGCACACACATATATATGGTTAAAAAACAATTGCACAAACATTAGTAATGGACAGACCTTGTATCTGTGGTAGAGCAGTATGTATATATGATCAATGCAATTAAAACTAATGTCATAGAAACAACTGGGCATAATCATAGAAAAATATCAATGACAGACGAATATGTATATATGATGGATGCATCACATCCTCATTCCTCAGCATAGAAGCCGCATCAAAGAAAAATCAGAGAAACCACATCAACACATCCGCCTGGAGTTTTAACAAGATGACAAAACATTACGTTTAGGAAATGCGAGAAGGATGGATGGGTATACCTAGTGTTTGGCACCTGCGGTTGATCAGGTTCAAATATTTTATTGCTCCCCTGCTGGCCTGCACATATCATGGAGCGAAACAAGCAACGCTCCACCTGCACTAGTCTGCAGTTTCGTTAAGGCCTTTACACAAACACAGACGGTGCATGTGTGGAGAGGGAGCGCACCTGTGCAGTAGGCCAAGGAGAGCTGCGCTCCCATGCTCGGATGCTTGCATGCCAGCAAGCAGGACGCACCCATCGAACAGCCCGGCGGCCGCTTCCGCGAGCATCACAGCAACGACATCCTGCACGGGGACAGACTTGATGGGGTCGTCGGCCACCACCAAGACCGCGGCGACGGCGGCCACACGCAGAAACAGCGAGGTTCTGGAGCACCTCGGTGGCCGGCGTCTCCCTGCACGGCTGCACCAGACCAGCGACAAGAGCAGGAGCACGGCGAGGCAGATTTGAAATGGAGAGAGAGAATGGAAGATTTGAAATGGAGAGGAGGTTGAGGGCCCGAAGTGCTCTGTAAAATATATCCATTCGGTCAAACTAGCTCCACTCTACGCTCGTGCAGGGCAATGTGGAAAGTCCAGTGGCTGGCTAAATGGTCTGCTACCTGGGTTGGGTGTAATCAGGCAGGTGGACTGGCTCAAGGCTTCCAATAACTATTGGAAGCCTATAGGCTCCCAATATATATACTATATATATGAATGTATATATATATGTATATATATGTATGTATATATATATATATGTATGTATATAGAGCAACGCTAAATGGTAGCGTGCGTACAAGTACCCGACCTGTCCAGCAGAGCCCACGACGCCACCACCCCGAGCGCACCCTCCCTCCGGTTTTCCTTCTCCCGGCTCCCCCCATCCCGCTGGACCCGGTTATTTTCCCCCCATCCCGCCTGTTCCACGTGGTTATTTTCCGTGCGCTGCAACTTCTTGGTTCCACGTTTTTTCTTTTGCTTGTTTTTTGGTTTTTTCTTCGCAGGTTTGTTTTCTGTTTTTTTTTCTCTTCGGTGTTGCGCAGAGGCAGTTACACGTGATCTTTCAGTGATTCTCGGGTTCTTTCTGCGTGCATTCACGGGAACGTGTACAAACTCTTTTTTTTTTTGGAAAAGACGTGATGAACGTTGGTGATGGGTCTACAAAATTTACATCAAAGTAGGAAACTCGGATAAAAAAAAGAAAAGGAAATAGATCAACTATTTCATTCCCAATCCGTGCAGCGGCGCCGCTAAAATACAATATTTCCATTCAGATCATACGTACGTTGCAACGTAAGGAGCAATTGAATGAGCAGCCAGGTGCGTCCAGGAATACAAATTGAACAATAAATGTAAACCCCATCTCGTCCATTGTAGTCAATGTTTCAGCTTGCTTCTGTGTAAATGTGAACCCTTCTAGTCGTTGTTTCAGCTTGCTTCTGACTTGTACACGATGGCTTTTGTAGACTGAAATTGAACGAGGAAAACAAAATGTTAAATGTGTTGAAACAAAGCTCACAAAGTTAGCACATTGTTTGCTGTATGTTTGTCACCTCCAGCTTGTCAGCCAGAATTGGAATCTGCAGCAGGATGAATCATCATCCGTGCAGGATGAGAGACACCAACTCACAGCGTCAGGGATTAAAATAGGAGCCAATCAAGAGAAATTTATTCACTAGGATAAGAAATAGCCAGTAGCAGCCAAAACAGCGGCTGAACTCAACATGGTACCCTCCATTAGTGACCATCTCCTCTGACCGAGGGAAATTTGAGATGGTGAGGCAATTGAAAAACATGTACAGACCTTGACAAATTAGCACCAGCAGCTATAACTATTGCACATAATCACACAACACGTTGATGGAAATTATCTCTGCACCAATGAGTATTTCCAATACCCGAGAAACAGCAGTGATGGGCTTATGGCAGGTAAAGACAAGCTAATAATACACTGACCTGGGAATTCAGTATCATTCGAACGAACATAAAGTTATAAACAGAAGCTGGCTTTTGCTAGTCAAGTAAGCTCACCTCTGCATCAGTTTTTCTGAGAAAATGAGCAGTGCAAAGTACATGAATACTCTCAAAAGTTACAAAAAGAGCTCAAAATCGCATACACCCTTGCCAAAAAGAAAAAATCTCCATCGTTTCTAGAGCTAACTCAGGAAATGAATGGTATGCTTCCATTCATATTGATAATCCTAAAATGATTAGTTGCTTGGATAAAGGAAAGCAGCGATATAACCGTAAGGAAGAAGCATTTATCATTTGAATAAAGGTTCAGTCTGCCTCCGCCACCATATATTTTCTAAACAACGCTGCTAATTGGCAATAATAGAAATTCATTGGCAATCTTGAATACATATAAGAGGTGCGTAGATCCATGGAGGTCAATAGTGAAACTCTAAAAAAAGCAGCTTTAATCTTCTTTTGCAAACTATAATCAATGTTTACGATAATCTAAAAAAATATATATTTGCTAAAACTGAGTTCCTATCATCCACACATGTCAACCACAATCAACCAATATGATACTGCAAGGTTCAACGTATCGAGTATATGTTTGATACATAAAGATCAATTCTGATAGCCAGTTATTGAAAGTAGAGTTTCAGTTATATTGCCTGCTCTTATATATGTGTTTGTTAACTTCATATCATGTGTTATACCAACGAATTAGTTCCACGAAGGACAATTTCTAATTTCCTCTCTAGCATGGAAGACATGGAGTTAACGCGTGTTGATCATATATGTTTAGTCATAGGAACACAAACTGTGCTTATTATGTACCTGAATAGTGATGTGACCCTGTCCTGTTACCTGCAGTCCCAAAGTAACATTTGACCAAAGTAATATTTGGAAATTAGTATCCAGCTTTTTCCTTCGACTAGATTTTTGTGTATGATCGACAGATCGAGGACTCTCAGATATATAGAAATATAAGTATTAGTTATTGAACTACAAGGGATTCTGCCTCATTTTGATCAAACAAACGCAGGTTCCATCCATCTTGTGTTAACGTGGACATTAAACAGGACAAAAATCTGGATAGCTTTGTCTGTCCAATCTGGGTTCCAAATGTACATGCAGCTTCACTGAATAAAAAGCGTAAGGTAAGATTATATTATTTCAATGTATATTCTATGCCATAAAATCTTTTGCGTGTACTTGTTAACCTAATTTTTAGGCTTTCCATTAATTTATTTATGAATTGCATTTTGAACTCCTGGCGTCGTTGTTTGCCACGTACCAACTTATTCTGTGTTCATTGTTTTTCTCTGAAAGTAAACAACAAAATGCCTACTCTCTTTGCTGGACTCTTAAATTATATCAGTGTTTAGATTATTTTCTGTGTGAATCCATGGTTTTGTCATGTAGGACAAGATTACTTGGTTAGGCCACATTGTTTTCTTCTGTGCTCTCAGATATAAGATATACCTATTGCCATATGTTTATTATGAGTTTCAACATTCATACAACAATTATAACATTTTTTTAATGTTTCAGAACATCAGCATGACAAGTCCTTCAGTTATTCCTGGTGTTCCTAGAGATAGTGCTACCATTGAGGAAGGTGATGTTGCCGAAAAGGTTGAAGAGTGTAATTCTTGGTGCTCATCATCGGAAAGCTTCACGTCTTGATATGATTGCTAGTGGCAATAACAAGAGTGATGACACAGTCAAGAATGAGATCTCTATTGTAGTTTGGCTCAAGAGGATGCATGAGATAAAACAAGAACTAGGAATATATTTGTCTTTATGATATCGTTATCATTTGGAACCTAGCTTGTGTGCTGATTTTATTGCTGCAGTTGTACCTTGTAAGTTTGAACCACGTGTTGTATTCTTTGTTTCTGCTATCTTCGATAGAAAAAGCAGTCTTGATGGATTTAATTCTTGTTCTTTGTTAATAAACAATGTGTGGCGCTCCTCCCACTCCCTAGTTGTGAAGACATTTGATTAAGTAGTCAACTCAAAGAGTAACTAGGAAACCCAATGAAATGTTGGGGCAGTAGAATAGCTGGGGATAACAACCATAAGATTATTCCCCGTGCAACAACCTATTACGAATAGTTTCATTTTGGGTGCTTTTATATATCTATCAAATATCAGTGCTGCTATGATGGATAGCACTTAAATCCCTATTTGGCTCTCGGTCTAAGCGTGCATAGTGCACTTATATATATGCATCAATTGTTAGGAGGCCTCCACTGTGTTATGATATTCGGAGAGTTTAGGGACAATTCCTTATTTGGCCTTGAAAAAAGTCCCCGTTCCTTTCTTGGCCCTGAAAATTTTTTCGTTCCCTATTAGGCCAAAAGTTTTCATCTATTTCTTTTTGTAGCCCTACCGTCCAATTGAAGGGTTAACACCGTTAACCAGGGCGCAAAAAGACAATTTTGCCCCTGAACATGAAAAGTTATTGCTGGAAGCTATTTTTTTAGGGCAAGTAATTATTTTCAGCATTTTTATAAGTAATTATTTTGAGCATTTTTTTTGTTGTGCCATTTCATATTGTTTTTAGCATACAAATGAGAGATAATAATGTCCAGAAACAGCCTCTTCAATAACCTATCATTTTTAGGGGCAAAATTGTCTTATTGCGCCCTAGTTAACAGTGTGCCTCTTCAATGGATGAAAAACTTTTGGCCTTATAGGGAACGAAATTTTCTTAGGGCCAAGAAAGGAACGAGGACTTTTTCAGGGCCAAATAAGGAATTAACTCAAGAGTTTATCAGCGCAGAAACCGTGGCTGAGAAACTGCTAGAGCGACAAGTCCTGAAGTTCGGCAGCGGCGACAACGGGATGACGTGCTACAGTTCGTGTCCGCACAACCGCCGACGCTCCCACGCCGGGGAAAAGTTAGATTTGTAATTTAATTTCGAATATTAGTATTGTCAGTTATTGTACCTCAAAAAACATATATTGCTAAAGTTGTAATCTGAGATGGTTATGTTTGGTGATCAATCTGATCTCTGGACGTCTCGTAACTGCTGAGTTCTCTCGTGTTCACTTGTGTTCTTCTCGCTGGCCATCAGGACGACGACTCATCCTCTCCACCAGCATGAACCTTCACCTCAACCTCCCATCTCCGGGGACTGGCTGTTGCCAACACACTGAATCGCCACAAGTGAAGTGCCCTATGGTCGACCGTCCAAGGCAAAGTCGTTGCCCTCGATGACCTATGTGGCCTTGCCACGGGTGAAGCGACCCTGCGGACTCATCGCTGCCGGTCATGATTCCCTGCAACCATCCACCAAAGAAGGAGGCTGGCGATGACGATGACTACTCCGACTACAGTGATTGATACTCTCTTGGTTTAGCACCGCCTGGTCATGGCTCCCTCAATTGGCTTGCCAATGGTCAAGATTCCCTGCAGCCATCCATTGAAGAAGGCCAGCCGCTACTCTTGGGATGGGGACTCCTCCGACTGCAGCAACAGCGACTTCGCCGCCGATGACGAAATAGAGATCTTGGTAAAGGACTTGAATTTCACCAATGATCACACACACAATGTTCGCAATAGGCTGAGAGAAGCAGAAGCCGATGTTTCTTGACTTGAATTCTCCCTTATTAAGGCAAAACGTAGGATCAGGGAACATGAATATGAAAGTGATGTGATGTTCATTTTAGTACCCATCGATCAACTATGAACATGTAAAGCAATTCTTGCCTCAATAGGAGCTAGCGGATGGACAATGGGAACTCTCCAAACTTCATGCGTGCATCATGAGGGCAATCAAGCAAGGGATCAGAGGAATCACCGCGCATGTTCCAAATATGGTTTTTCTAGACGTCGTTATGACATTATGTCATTAAGACATTTCAGAGTATGAAAATAACAAGAACCGGGCCACACAATCCTTAAAGAAATGAGGCTATGAAACTCACTTTTTTATATTAATTACCCCCGCTGTTTGCTACGCATAACTAATTGAATCAGGCTCCAACCTATGAGGATAATACGTCTATGAGTTTCTAAGGAACAACAGGATACCGAACCAATCCCGAAGGTTATTACATGAACTACTCCATAAAATATAAATGATTATTCATAGCAAGTGCATGTCAAGCTTAATTAATTTTATTATATATGTTGATATTTATTTTGACATTAAATTGCAGATGCCAGTGATCCCATAAAAGAGTCCAAGCTCGAAGATGTTGGCATTATAGATACTTGTGCAGACATGGCTCGTTTCATTGAACACAAGATCTGTTGCGGGCTAGGAAATTTCTTTGACCCGTCTAGCATATTGGGGATGGATGAGTACAAATTTCTTCGTATTTGGACAAGGAATATTTAGCAACTGCAGTGTGAAAAACAGTTATCTACTAACTACGTACATGTTGAAATAATGTCCAACATTTAATATTAAAACTTCTTTATTATGTATGTTTATTATGTATGTCTAGATACATACTCACTACTGAGAAATTTTGATATTTGACCCTGTATTCGAGCGCCTTTCAAAATATGACCCTTAATTCATAAGCCTTCATAAATTTAGCCTTGTGTAAACGAATTCTTTTGATTCGAGGGATTTTGCTTATTTTCTGGTTTTTCCATCTTTTGTTCCCTTTTTTATTTTCCAAAACTAGTGAATGGACTATTATGCCCTTGATGTGTGGGACCCACCTGTCAGCTCTTTCTTCTTCCCCTTTCTCTGTGCTCTCTGCCCTTCGCCCGCCCCTCGTCCTCTCTCTGCTCTCTCCCTTCTTGCCCACCGTGCGTCCGTGCCGCCACGCTGCTGCGTCCCCTTCTTCGTCGTCGCCACCGCCGCTGTTGGAACTGGCCGTGAAGCTCGAGAAGGAGGGCCGCCTCCACCGCACCGTCGTCGAGGGCTCCGTCGCCGCACTGCCGGCGGAGTCCGCTACCTCCGCCCGCTCCCTCCTAGCGCAGATCTAGGCCGCTCCCCCACGGCGGAGGCGGTCATGAGCACAGTGCAGTGCTGATCCCGGCTGAAGAAAAGGGATGAAGGCGGCGAGGAGGAGAGGGAACCGGCGGTCAAGGCGGCGGCGCGCGCGGCTCGACGCCGGGCCCCACGACGATGGCGTTTCTCACACGCTAGGAACTCGTCGCGGCAGGACGCGCAGAGCTCGTGGCCGCCGTCTCGTCAAGTGGGCTCCATCGGCTGATTCTCCGGCGAGTAAGGGGTTGGGGAAGAAAGAGCTGGTAGGTGGGTCCCATGCGTCAAGGCCATAATAGTCCATTCACTAGTTTGGAAAATGAAAATAGTAAACAAAAGATGGAAAAACCAGAAAATAAGCAAAATCCCTCGATTCAAAAGAATTCGTCTACACGGGGTTAAATTTTTGAAGGCTTACGAATTAAGGGTTTTTTTTTAAAGGTGCTCGAATACAGGGTCAAATATCAAAATTTCTCCTCACTACTTATAATAAAATAACAAAAATATTGTGGTATTATACTAATTAAATAAAAGTGAAAGGATTATTAAAAAAAAGTGCTGGCGGCTGACCTAAATGGACACTAGGGTATTTCAATCTAGGCTGGCAGGCCTCTTAACGACCCACCATCACAGAGTTAACATGTGCATGCAGGCGTCTTAACCATCCGCTAGCAAGATGACAATTTGTGATAGTGCCTACTTAAGACGCCTGGCAGCACAGATCGCCTCTTGATGGGGCCTCATTAACCATAACATATGGTCATTTGTGCTGGCAGAAAGTTGCTGGGGATGTGGTATCCGCCAACATAGACTACGGGAGACGGTTTCTTTGCCGTGTGCCTGATACGCACGGCAAAGGACCTTTTACACACAGAAACGGCTTTGCCGTGTGTTGCACACCGCAAAGAACACACGGCAAAGTCCTGCTGACAAAGAGGGTCTTTGCCGTGTGCTAGATCTCGGGTACATGGCAAAGGACCTTTCTTTGCCGTGTGTCCTGATCTGGCACACGACAAAGACTAATTTCATAAAATCACATTAAAAAATAGCAAAAAAAATTTAGGGGAGGCCCCACTGGCCAGCCACTGCCGCACCCTGACCAGAGGACCCTACGGAGCGCAGGTAGAAAATTCACGTACTACTCCACGGCTGGTGAGATTCATACTACTGATCTCCCTCTCAGCCTCTCGGGCATATCCTCCTTTACCACTGTACTACACTCTCTTATGCGTCCACATCCCGTTTTCATTCCCCACATAGCCAGGAGTTAATTGCTTATTTGTGGCTCTAAACTAATTCAAATGAAAAAGTTGTCAACTATGAAGTTTTATAACTTTTTGAAATGAGAAACTTTCATTTTGGAAGCTTATCCATGCGAGGTTGTTTACAAAATTTTGAATTTCAAATTTGAAAAGTTCACACAAAGTTTTCGAGGACAAGATGATTTCAAATGAAAAAGTAGTCAACTACAAACATTCCTTACACGTTGTGACCTACAGCTTTTATTATAGGAGTTTCTCCATCCAAGGTCTTTTGAAAATACTCAAATTTAAAATTTGAGCAATTCTGACCTACTTTTTGTTGGCAAAAGTAATTCAAATTAAAATAAGGTCAATTATAACGTTGAATAACTTCTGAATCTCTACAACTTTTATTATGATCATTTTTTTCATACGACAAAGTGATAATAATATTGTGCACAAATCTTATAATCTCTTCCCTAGTTTCATGAAACTAGACGAGAGAGATTGATTTTGTGAACCAAATTTGATCGATTTGTTTGAAACAAGAAATGACCAATATAAAAGTTCTACATCTTGATAAGTTGTACAACTTTGTAATTCAAAATATTTTAATTTGAATTCATTTGCTGCTTCAAAATATGATTTGAATTTATCTTTGCCGTGTGTTTTTTATGTGGCACGCGGCAAAGAATCCATTTCCTGTGTGCCCGACATAAAACATATGGCAAAGGTTTTGGCACACGGTAAAGAGCCAATTTTCCATAGTGATAGATTGATTTTTACTAGTGGCTAAAACAGTATCAGGTGTAGAGTGTGGGACTATAGGAGGAGCCAGGGAGGATCCACACATGCATTTGTTAGATATATCCGTATATGCAGTGTACGTAAAATAAAAGAGCTTAATCAATCATCCAGCTTATCACCATGTCCCACCATTACTGGGGTTTGATGAAACATCTAGCAGTGAGAGTGCTGTAGCACCATGCAGCCTGTGGAGACTATATATGGCGGTTATAAAAGATTGAAAAAGAGGAAGATCAATATTTCCTGGAAGTGTATATATTTCAGCATCTATCTTAGCGGTACATTGAATGTTTTCAGTTTATGCAGTAACCATGCAATTGTTTTATATATTTGTGGGATTCGTGGTTCTGCATTCAGTATCATTGTTGCACTTTGCGTGGATGTATAAACTCTATCACATGAAACAAATATTATTTTAATCTCAGGTAAACTACCAATTTTAATCCTACAACTATTGCAAGAAAATAGACAAGAACCGCCAGAACATGTCCTCAAATTGGCAAGGCAAATAAATTGACTTGCGGACATGGTAGGTGTTAGTGTGACACAGAATGACAAAGGAGGTTATAGTGATAGATTATAGCCTTTGGCAAGAGGATGGGGATGAATGCAAAAGTCTTCGCATATTAAAACTATCATAGAGAGAGATGATGGTTATTGATGGCTCATAAACAGAAGTGGGTAAATCATGGGAGCCATTTTTTTCTGATAGTTATGCCTAATTAGAATATTATATTCCTCCCTTCACTACAAGAGAAATGGTGATAGGTGACATTACACATATGTTACAAATCCTTGTGTTTCTGTCATATTTAGCAATTTGTGACATTGACCTGACGAAAAACCATTCATCACCTATCATGCGTATCTAAAGGTGTTCTATGACAAAAATATATTTTATCATCATAAAGTTTGTGACAATTGTTCCCTCGTCATAAATTTATGACACTTCTTTTTTGTCATTATTGAGGCTAGTAAATGTCAAAAACCTTGAACACGGATGACTATGCAAGTGCCACGTGGAACAAAAATCGTCATAGAATGTTGACAACATATGACACGACAATGACAAGGATCTGACTTGGCATGTATATTTTCGACAGATCAATACATTACAACCCATTAAACCCACACATCTGATAAATTGCAGATTCAAAATGTCACAATTGAGCATGGATAATTACTAATCAATTGTGCATAATACAATGAGTCTTACTCCATATTGAGCATGGAATACCTCATCAAGTATGTCTTCTTCACTGTCCTTGTCATGTCTAGGTTCATATAAGGAGTCAGAGTCTTCAGCAGCAGCAGTCTTGCCCTTTCCGATTGAACTGTTAACGATTGAAGCTAATGCAGTGACACCAAGTCTTTGCAAGACTTGATTGTTCCTCATCATTGTTGCAACCCGTTCTTTTTCATATTCAGTCAATGGTGGCACCTCTTTACATGCATAAAAGAAATTAACCGTTATTATAAAGTTTGAGTTCACAACTGAAGCATGCACTCGACAGTAGGTTATCTATTGTTGCAGCTGGGCAACAGTAAGCCAGCAAGCAGCAGAGATTAAAATTGCAGCTAAGAACAGCTATAGCTAGATTAAAATTGCCCTTTCTAATTCTAATAAATTGCAGCTAGGAGCAGCTACAACTAAAATTAGTAATCGGTTCACTTATGCAGCAGTAATTGTTCATGAGTTCACAGAAACATGGCACCAGAACCATCCCTTACGTTTCACATAAACATATAGCATGTGTTTGGTATGAAGACTAAGAGGGATGGGATGGTTCCATCCCAGTTTTCTGGGATATGTTGATCCCACCTTTTGTTTGGTTTGAGGGATGGGATCATCTCTGTTTTTTGTTTGTTTGACAGATAAAAGTGGGATGGGATGATCCCGTCTCCTGTTTGGTTATAGGGATGGGATGAGACATTTGGTTTTGATCACCCCCAATAACAACATGGTGAGGTTACCTCTTCATGTATGTAGGGTCTCATTTTCTTCCCTTAATCATAATTGTACGTAAGCAACCATTATTTTGGCTACAATTTTTTTTACACATACAACATTTGAAACGTGTATATTTTTTTACTCACATTAAACAAAACGTATAAATAGCACAAGAGGTTGATGCCATTGTTTATTCAGCCATAATTGTGTTGGGCTCACAAGACTGACTACGAGGGCAAAGCACCATTATAATACTAATAGTAAGTTTATATATTACACGGTACCAAGCTCAATAATTACAAAATATCAAATTTTAGCCTCACAGGCCAGCATAATACATCATAGTTAATGCCTTATGCAACATAGAAAGTTCAATGCATAACTTTGACATTACCTTTAATTAGACCACAATCCATAGTTTTCATGTGGTATTAGAAGAAAATGCATAAGATCTATGCATCTAGCATTCTCTATGGTTAGCAAATGGTCCATCAGTTCTAGCACTACACCTAGCTAGCAAAAGAAGCATCTATCCCAAATCATTCTTGTCCAGGGAACTTCTCACTAACAAACATGGCAAGCCAATTTAACTGATAGTTGAATGGCAAGCCGGAGAAAGCTTTGGCAATGAGAGGGTTGGCCACCAGATGATGATAATACATGGATATGTGGAGATCATTGAAGCGACCAACTGAAAGGCTAGTCACCTTCTCAAAGAGACCTTCTGGCAGTTCATTGTCTGATTTACCAACCTGAGTTATAGCCATTGCGATCTTGTCGCCTACCTTGTTGAATGCACCAATCAGACCCTCCTCTTCATTTTGAACTATCTTGGCCTTCTTAGTCTTGCTTCCCTTTATTGATGCCCCTTCCTCACAAGGACTGCTAGGACCATTGTTCACACCATTTGCATTCCCCTCTTCAGTTTCACCATCTTCTTCTGTACCAAGAGAAGCACTTGAATCCTTTGCAAAGTTGCCTGTAGCCATGCTATTTCCAAATATTGTTTCCATCTCAGCATAGTTTTCAAGAGGCTTGTTTAAAAATTCAGCATCAGCCTTGTGATCCTACAATGCAACAAAGTTTAATACCCAATATAGGATAAGACCAAACCATGATAGAAAGGTGGACCAAAGCATACCTGAATATGGTTATTGTAGTTCTCAGCATCAAGTGTAATGATGTGGTTGTCTTCATCGAATCCAGAAGCACTCAACTTCTTAAGTCTTGTTATCTTTGACCACCTTCTTTGCCATGTTTTCAGGTAATTTTTTATCTGCTCACCAGTGAGTCTAGTATTGAACTTCTCATTGACAGCCCTAGCACATGCATTCAGATAGACCTTGAACCCCTTTGATGTTTTAGCACCACCATCCACCACATTGGCAAGGTGTTTTAGCATGAAAGTGGACATTGCTGATGTCCATGTAGCATGCCCAGCTCCCCCAAGTCCCTCAACTGGGCCATCCATTGCCTATGTCAGCAGATAAAAGAATAAATCAGCAACCATTTTATAATATATGTATGTAACCTTATTTCAGAACCAAACAAAGAATAAATCAGCAGCCATTTTATAATACATGTAACCTGATTTCAGAACCAAACAAAAGAATAAATCAGCAAGCCAAATGTCCGTACAACTGAATTAGAACAAGCCATATGTCCTTACAACTGAAATACATCAATCAGCCATATGTCCTTACAACTGAAATACATAACTCAACAAGTCCTTAAAACTAAAGTACATCGATTGGATATTAGTTAACATTGTTATTTTGGTAATCTGCCCACATCTGATCACCAATTGTTTGCCTGAAATTAACCATCGCCGCATGCTCACTTGCTTGGCCAGTGTATGTTGTAGCATGGTTGTAACTTGGCCAGTCTGTTTCTTCTATAATAAATTCATCTCTCCCATCTTGTATGACCCAATTGTGAATGATGCAGCAAGCAACAACAATGTCAACTTGAGTAGGGAAAGGGAAGAAAGGAGTGGCATCATCAAGAATTTTGAATCTTCTCTTTAGAGACCCAAATGCACGCTCTACCGTCACACGAAGAGATGAGTGCCTAAGGTTGAATAACTCCTCATTTTGCACAGGATTATTCCCCCACTCATTCAAGTGGTAACGAACACCACGAAAAGGGGGCAAAAATCCTGGTTTTGCTCCATATCCAGCATCAACTAGGTAGAATTTGCCTAACATGTGAGGGGAAGATGGTCATATTTATGTATATATTACCTTGCGGAACACGAAGGCCATTCTCACGCTCTAAAGCATCTCGTAAAACTAGAGCATCATGTGATGTCCCCTCCCAACCAGCCAACACATAGATGAACCGTAGATCAAAATCTACGGCTGCCATTACATTTTGAGTGCAATGGGACTTCCTACCACGAAAGGAAAGTTCCATGTCCTTAGGAACAGAGGCTCTCACATGTGTACCATCGATAGCTCCAATACAATCCTATTTTATGGTACATAAATCATACTGATTAGGAACTTTATTTTTGTTATATTAAGGCAAATATCTAAAATAATCAGGGATATGCAACACACCTTAAAGTAAGGATCCCCTATGTGGTTCCCTTCTATTTTGCTTGGAGTGTCCAATGACGGGGCCTAATTAATTCCCCTCGTAGCTCACCAACAGCACGGAGAACCTTGTTAAAATAACTACTGACCGTTTCTCCGGATCTATCAAAATTAGTACCAACTAACCTATTCCTAAGGTTATGCCCCACAGTATTTAGAAACATAGTCACTTGTTGCTCAACACAGCAGTGTATGCTATCTTGAAGCAAACCACGATCTCTGAAAAGGTTGCAAAATCAGAAAAACTTGGCTCTGTTGAGTCTTAGCATGTTCACACAGATTGTGTCATCTTTCCATATTTTGTTGTCTAGATAGTCAAGTCTCATCCTATCTCGTTCATCCATAGGCCCATAAGTAATATCCTCCCTTCTTGTAGCTCGCTTACGTTTTCTAGACTCAATTATAGCCATGGCCATCATCGACAACAACATATATGCAGCAGCAGAACAAATTACAACCTTGGTATGCTTATCCATCTATAATAGAAAACCAAAAAATATAATTGGCATGGGTAAAGAAGCAATAGACTCTCAGAATGCACATAAAAAAAATCCTTAAAGCCTACTGCTCATCTCTGAAGCCTAGTATCACCTAGATGTGTTCTGGAGCCTACACGACACAAACATTTGTTGCAAATTGATTTCACGCACACACCTTTCACTTTCGTCAGAAGGCATAA
Organism: Digitaria exilis; assembly: GCA_015342445.1. Lineage (NCBI taxonomy): Eukaryota > Viridiplantae > Streptophyta > Magnoliopsida > Poales > Poaceae > Digitaria > Digitaria exilis. The sequence goes on along the minus strand of JACEFO010002071.1, from coordinate 81,989 downwards.
CGACATGGAATCAGAAGCATCACGTAGCAAATTAATACTTTTTACGCAGCCATACCGAGTTGATAACAGATAACGACAGAAAACCGGAATCAATCGGCTTTAACAGCAATCAACAGGAATCAATCAAACAAAAGAAAAGGCAGCTGGATTCTTTACCTTGGCAAAGGGAAGCGAAGATCTCAGTCACGCAGTCGCTACCCGTCCTGACGCCGATGTAGAGTGAGAGCGTGGTCTGCTTGCGTGCTCCCGGTAGCAACGTCACCCTAGCGAGAAGAGTCCCCTCGACAGGAGCGACTCCTGGCGGGGACGAGCGGCACCCTGAGAGGAGCGACGCCCTGAGAGGAGCGACGCCCAGCGAGGATGAGCAGCGCTCACCGATGAGCGACGCCCCGGGAGGACACCGACGCAGTGCGGGAAGTGCCGCCCGCGAGATCCAGATGCGCCGCCGCCGCCACCCCAGCGTGGGAAAGAAGGGGGTGAGTAGAAGGAGTTGGCGCCTTTTCTCCTGACGCACGCGGCGGAGGGGATGACCCCGTCCGCTCGTTTTAGCCGGACGGAGTCATCCCGGATCTTAGGGTATATTCCCCTTTGGGGATGGACCTGTTAGGAATGCGGACGCCGGTGAGCACGGTGACTTGCACCGGTGAGCTCTGATCTCCGGCGAACACTATGGTGTACACACGCAAACTCTTGGAAACACGATGAACACACGAGTTGGTTCTGCCCAAAACTTGCAGCGTTTTCTATTCTATCTATTTCTCTTTTATTTGCAATACAAGAAGAGCTAGGGTGCCTGTCCGCACTCCACGCGCACGACGCGTCCATCCCCACGTCCGAGGAGTGCGCACGGACCTTTGCCCAAGTCCTGGCCGAGAGCGAGTCTCACGGCCTCAACTTCCTACGCGCACGGCCACCACAAGATCGGCGCTCGTGCGCATGCAGCTAACTGAATAACTGAAAGAATCCTATCCATGCATCTATGCTTATCTACACATGCTAGGCTTAACCAACAAAACTCCCCCTAAGCCTTGCTGTCTTCTACTTGATCTTGACAAGGCCAAGCTTGTCTCGCAGTTCGCTGAAGCGTTCCCGAGCAAGAGCCTTGGTCAGTATGTCCGCCAGCTGCTCAGTAGTGCCAATGGGGGCGACATCCACCTTGCTTTCCTCAATGCAGTCACGAATGAAATGGTACCTTGTGTCTATGTGTTTACTGCGATCATGAAAGACAGGATTCTTACTGAGCTCGATGGCGGACTGGTTGTCGATGAAAATCTTGATCGCGTCCTCCCTCTTGCCTTTCAACTCAGACAGGAGACGCGTGAGCCAAATCCCCTGACAGGCAGCTGTCGTGCCCCGCGATGTACTCCGCTTCACAGGAGCTGAGGGCGACCACCTTCTGCTTCTGGCTTTGCCAGGTGATCACGTTGTCGCCAAGGAAGAAGAGCGTGCCCGTTGTGCTCTTGCGAGTGTCGACGTCGCCGGCGTGATCGCTGTCACTGAAACCGACGAGCTGGGCATCCTTCTTCTTGGTGTAGTAGCAGCCGTAGTCCAGTGTGCCGGCGATGTAGCGCAGCACTCTCTTGACAGCGGCCAGGTGTTCTGTGGTGGGCTTTTCCATGAAACGACTCACATAGCCCACTGAGAATGCCAGGTCCGGCCTAGTGTTTACCAGGTACCGAAGAGAGCCAACGATGCTCCTGTAAGCTGTGGGGTCGACGCCGGGTGCTGTGCTTGACTTGCTCAGCTTGAGGCGCGGCTCCATGGGGATGCAGCTGGGATTGCACTCCCCAACCCAGCGTTCTGCAGGATCCTTGCCGCATAGGCCTTCTGCCCGAGCGTGATGCCCTCCTTGGTCTGGTTCACCTCCAGGCCGAGGTAGTAGTGGAGCAACCCAAGGTCGCTCATCTGGAACGTGCCTTTCATCTGGACCTTGAACGTGTCGATGTCATCCTGGTTGCCGCCCGTGATTACCAGGTCATCGACATAGACACCCACCACGAGCCGCCGAGCGCCGGAGCCGCGGTAGTACACAGCATGTTTCCGAGCTGCTGCGCTGGAAGTCGAGGGAGATGAGAGAGCTGTCGAGCTTTGGCGTACCATGCCCGAGGTGCTTGACGTAGTCCATATAGCGCCTTGACGAGATGCAGGACTTGTCTTCTTGCCCCTTGAGTACGAAGCCAGGCGGTTGCTGAACGTACACTTCCTCCAGTAGCTCGCCATTGAGAAAAGCGGACTTGACATCCATATGATGCACAGCCCACCCTTCACTTGCAGCTTGCGCCAGCAGCAGACGAACGGACTCCAGGCGAGCCACGGGGGCGAACACCTCGTCGAAATCAACGCCTTGACGCTGCACGTACCCCTTGGCGACCAGTCGGGCTTATACTTGGAGATGATCCCGGCTGCGTCTTTCTTCGCCTTGTAAACCCACTTGAGCCCGATGGGGCGTGCTCGAGGTGGGGGGTCGACGAGCTCCCAGGTCTTGTTCGACTCGATCGCCGTCATCTCGTCAAGCATGGCAAGGCGCCAACACTCGTGATGCTGTGCCTCGGCGAAGGTGGTTGGCTCGACGTCGCTGGCGAGGAGCAGATGCTCCTCCACCTCTCGCTGCGCCAGCCCTGGTGTGGAAGTAGAGCCCAGCAGATCAGCAACGCGTTTGAACGAACGGGCGCGTCATCATGGTCAGCGTCCAGGTTCGCGCTGTACGAGCTTGGTGGCGATGCGAAGTCCATCCGGTGCCGGTGTCGTGCACCGATCGAGCTGGAGTTGAGGGCGCGACGTCGTGTGCTGGCGTCGCGGCTGGTGGAGGCGATGCAGTAGTGGGCGGGGTCGTGTTCGACGCCGCGTCGGTCGAGGAGGACGTCACAGTGATGAGATCAGGGACGTCGTTGAAGCCTTCCTCGATGGTGAAGTCCTCGTCCACGTTCGGCAGTTCACCGTCCCATTGCCACTGCGCGCTTTCCTCGAAGACGACGTCGCGGCTGATGTGGACACGTCGCGTCGTCGGGTCGTAGAGCCGGTATGCTTTGGACCCGGGCTCGTACCCAACGAAGATGGTGCGCCGGCTGCGGTCGTCGAGCTTCTTCAGTCCTGGCGTGGTGATCTTCATGTGTGCAACACACCCGAAGATCTCAAGTGATGGACGCTGGGGAAGGGTCCCATTCCAAAGCTCGAACGGGAGTCTTGCCGTTGATGCTCTTGGAGGAGGAACGGTTAAGCAGATATACTGCAGTGGACACCGCCTCCCCCAGAAGACGCCGGGTAGTCCTTTCGCCTTGAGGATGCCCCGCGCCATGCCAACCACCGATTGGTTCCGGCGTTCCACGACGCCGTTCTGTTGAGGGGGAGAACGGCGCCGTGCGTTCGCGCCTAATTCCGAGCGTGGCGCAGTACTCCTCGAAGTGGCCAGCCAAAAATTCTCCCCCCGATCGGTACGGAGGGCTAGGAGCTTCTTGCCTGTCTTGCGCTCAGCTGCAGCCTGGATGTGCTGGATTTGCCGTGGCCGCGCGGTCCTTGCTGGGAACAGCGAAATCCACATGAACCTGGAATAGTCATCAACGAGCAACAAAAAGTACCGATTGCCGCTCGGAGTTGCCGGCGTGATAGGACCGCAGAGATCTCCATGGAGGAGCTGGAGCACCTCCATCGACCGTGCCAGGGCGCGTTGTGGAACGGAGTGCGCCTGTGTTTGCCCGCCAGGCAGGCCTCGCACATTGTTCCGGCTGGTTGAGCAGAGGCATGCCCTGCACCAGCTCTTCTCGCCCCATCTTCTTCAGTGCTCCGAAGTTGACGTGGCCGAAGCGAGCGTGCCAGAGCCACGCTGCCTCTGTTGCGTGCGCTGCCCAGCAGACTGGCCTGGCGATGTCGACGTCGAGGATGTACAGGCGGCTGGCGTTGCGATTCACCTTCGCCAGCAAGCGTCTCTCCTCGTCGCGGATGCGCATCACCCCACCTTCCACGAGCACCTGGAATCCCACCTCGTCAAGCTGGCCGACACTGATGATGTTGGTGGTGAGGCACGGGATGAAGTAGGCGTTGGAGAGCGAGCGATGCTCCCGTTCTTGCAGGCGAGAGGATGGTGCCGCGGCCTTCGTTGCCACGACGGAGCATCTCCGAAGCGGACGGAGCCCACGACGCGGTGTCCAGATCGGAAAAGGCGCCTTGGACGCCAGTCATGTGGTTGGTGGCTCCGGTGTCCAAGACCCAGCGCTTCAGGTCCCTGGTCACCAGGGGCGTCGAGGACGGCGAACACCTTGGGCTCCTCGAGCTGGATCTGGGCGCGGCGGGCCGTGGTGGTGACGGCGGCGAGCTGCAGCGGTGGTTGATGGGGAATCGACGAGCTCGACTCAGTCTCCACTGTCGCGTGGGCGAACATGAGTGTGGGCTCGTCATCTTGGGCACATGGGCCTGTGCGCTCACCTTGAGCTTGCCGCGACAGTCTTGGGCCCAGTGGCCCATCTTTCCGCAGCGCTTGCACTCAGTCGTCGCGGCTGGCCCGTGGAGGCCCAGAGGTGGAGCGCGAAGTCGGAGTTGGAGTTGGACGCGAGTCGGTGTTGATCCGGCCGCCGCGACCACGCGGCTTGCCGCGGTGCTGCCGCGTCCGCCGGATCCGGAGCTGGATCCACCACGACCGGGCTCCTCCTGCTTGTACTTCTCCAGCACTCCTCTTTGGTGAGGAGTAGTTTCCCGGTGGCCGGTGCAGACGATGGAGTTGTCCTCGGCCTCGGCCTCGTCAGCGGTCTTGAGGGTGCCGGTGACCTCTTCAATGGACAGTTTGACAGATCAACAAAAGCTTCCATAGAGATCACGAGCTGTTTTGTACCTGGGTCTAACAACGCGCAGATACTTCTTGATGGCCTTGTCCTCCGGTTCCGGATCGCCCAGATCGCCCAGGCGCTGAACGATGCCGGAGAAGCGCATGGCGAAATCTTCGATGGGCTCAGCCGTCTCGAAGCTTGATGTTTCTCGAACTCAGTCCGGAGCGTCTGCGCCGTCACGGCCCTGCGACGTTCGCTCGCCGATGCGCAGAGTCCTGATGGCCTCCAGGCGTCGGACGCCGTGTCCTTCCACCGCGAGCGTGGGGATCATGTCGGCGGGGACGGCGCTGCAGATCGCGTCGAGCGCGGTGCGGTCGTCGCGGAAGTCGCCGTCGCCGTACTCGATGACGTCCCAGAGATCACGGGCTTGGAGTTTGAGCTTCATGCGCAGCGACCACTCGTTGAATTCGACTTGGTCAGCTGCGGCCAGGAGCCGGGAGCTCCCGGAGTCCCGGACGACGCGTTCGACGACGCGCTCCGTGGACGCGAGCCGCGGCGCCGCGAAGGAGAAGGGCCTTGAAGAGGGCTTGCCGTGGGGCGAACCTGCGCCAGCCGGCTTCTTGCCCTCCGCATCACGACGAGGCTTCTCCCGGGGAGGCGTGCTCCCACTCGGCTTCGCCGGCGGCGTGGTGTCGCGGGGCTTTGGGCGGCGGCGAGACCATGGCGATGGATCAAGCCTGGCTTCTGATGCCAAGTGTTAGGAATGCGGACGCCGGTGAGCACGGTGACTTGCACCGGTGAGCTCTGATCTCCGGCGAACACTATGGTGTACACACCAAACTCTTGGAAACACGATGAACACACGAGTTGGTTCTGCCCAAAACTTGCAGCGTTTTCTATTCTATCTATTTCTCTTTATTTGCAATACAAGAAGAGCTAGGGTGCTGTCCGCACTCCACGCGCACGACGCGTCCATCCCCACGTCCGAGGAGTGCGCGCGGACCTTTGCCCAAGTCCTGGCCGAGAGCGAGTCTCACGGCCTCAACTTCCTACGCGCACAGCACACAAGATCGGCGCTCGTGCGCATGCAGCTAACTGAATAACTGAAAGAAATCTATCCATGCATCTATGCTTATCTACACATGCTAGGCTTAACCACAGGACCTGTCCCCTATTACTCCCAACTAAACATCTACAAAAGTGGGATCGACCCATCCTGTCCCATCCCATCCTTGCATCCAAACACATGCATAGTTTCATCAGTTCAATGACAAACCTAATGACATAGCATGTTACTGATTTAAGAACATCCAAGCACTTAACTACCACAAAAGGAACACACACCAAGCATGGGATCTCTCCCCCTAAAGGAAACTAGGCTAGAGAAATCCGAACTGAATGAAAACGATGGCGAACACGATTTTACCTGTTGGCACCCGTTTGCTCCACCCCACTTTCCGACCAGGAGCCATCTCATTTGTTGAGGACGTCCTATGCTCGGCGGCGGCGCGTGCTTGTTGTAGAGTGGGCTGCGAGAGGATGGGGTGGGAAGCGGAGGGGAAGAGGGCTCCTGGCAGCGGCAGATGGGGACCGACAGGGCGGAAGGGAAGAGGGGCTTCTGGCACCGATGGATGGCCGACAGATGGTGACTAGGAGGGTAGAGAGGAAGATGGGCTCCTGCGCCGGTTGATGGGAACCAGGAGGGTGGAGGGGAAGAGGTGACGGGAGGGAGGAGAGGAAGACGGGCTCCTGCGCCGTCGGATGGGGACCGAGAGGGCGGAGGGAGGAGGAGCTTCTCTGCTTCTGGCGACGTCAGATGGGACCAAGAGGGCCGAGGGAGGAGGAGCTCGTAGTGGTGGCTGCGGCGGATTGGAAACAGAAGCCATTAGGTTTTAGAGATACACTTGTTCGCAAAGATTTTACCAATATACCCTTGATGCGGTGGGCAGAGTATGGATTTCCATCTGGGTATAATTTCCCATCCAAATGTCTTTGGTCATGGTGGATTCTCACCCACGCTTTCATTTTGTTGGAGCGATTTTGGCGGTCAAGGCCCCAATTGTTGGCGTGCAGGTTCAATTTTTTCTGGAGACAGCCGCCAAATTTTCTCTGTGCCACACAGGAGAGAGATAATATCATACAAATAACTATTCCAAGCCATTTGGCTAAAATAATGACTCGTAACTATATTTTGTTCAAAAGATAAAAAAATAAGAACAAAAAATCCCTAAACATGTAGTTTGTTGACGAGTTAGAAGTACAAAAAAATCACTAATCATCACATATATATAAATAAACATGAAGAAGATAATATCATAAGAAATCAATCCAATTCACTTAGCAAAAACAATTACTTTAATTTATTTTTTGGTAAAAATGTAAAATTGAGAAAAAAATATTGAATCCAAATTAAAGGGGGCATGGCCTGGTCGTCAATGGCTAATGCACGATCAGGGGAAGTGGTAGGAAAAATTCGAGAACCTAGCTGAAAAAATACCAGGAAAAACATGTGGGACCCACTTGTCCAAGTGGCAGTGGGGTTCCACTCTAGGTTTGCCGTTTTGTTTTTAAATATTTGTGGCGTTCAGTAGTGACAAAATAAAGTACGTCACCATTTAGCATTGGACTAGTTTATGACGATTCTTAGTTAGGCTTAGTGACAGACATCTCATTTTCGTCATTAAACTATACTCAAGGCTACGAAATGTCGTAAAAAGGAATGGCCATATGACATTTTAACCTTTAGTCATGAGCAAAATATCACAGAAGGTCATATCTCTTGTAGTGCTTGATTTAATTTGGTCCATTGAGATGGGGTATCCAGATTTGAGAAGAAGTGCAATTAAGAGCTAGATTTGTTTCTTCATTGTGCGAATTTCTCAATCTTTTTTCTTGCAGTAAACAACAAGAAGGCCTGCCCTAGGATTTTCTATATGTTAATATAGGATAGAGTTAAATACACCAGTAGTCCTTAAACTTACCTACCTACAATCCAAGGGGGCACAGAAATCAAGGGCAGCGGAGGGGGAGATTGGGGACACCAGAGCCCTACCTATGGCAGAGACGAGGAAGTGGAGGCTGGGGATGCGTCGCCGGCCAACAACGGAGTCCTCTCTGGTCGCCCTTTCCTACGAGCAGTCTGGGACGAGATGGTGCACAAGTGAGAAGGGAAAGGGGCAAAGGTTTCCTGGAGATGCAAGAGGCACAAGGAGGAGGGCTGGAGGCCGCAGACCTGTGGTGGAGATGGGGTCGGCGGAGGGGTGGGTGGCCGCTGGCAGAGTCGGCCTTGTCATTCCGCGGTCCTCCCCTGTGGTCTTTTTTCCGCAAGGACGAGCGCGAAATGGTACGCAGGGAGGTGGGGGTGATTCAGAGCAAATCAGAGGCGGTAGGGTTCGAATTGTGGGCTGGCTGGGGGATGTGTTTGTGAATGCCGCGGGCATTCCATGACAAATCCATCCGCCCAATTCCCTACCCATCCAAACAGCGGAATTGAGGGCTGCCTAATGCCAATGCCAAATTCTAGCCCCCAATATCAACATCCAAACATGGTGTAGTATATGGTGCAGCGCTCATTGGATATGCGTAATAATTATGCCCAAGTATGGAGGAGCAGTGGTGCACGACTCAACCACTATGATCAAGATCAATACAAAGTCTTCATTGACATTATACAAAAGTAAGACATTAATTAAGAATTGTAGAAAATAAGACTTTAACTGCAAGGACATATTATTACATAATAACTTATGTCATTATGACAGTTCAGGGTATGACAATAAGAAGGTTATGAAAATAAGACATCATTTCAAGGTAAACACACCCTCATTTTTTATATTAATTACCCCTACTGTTAGCTACACAATGCATAATAACTAATTGAATCACCGCTCCAACCTATGCTCATAATACGTGTGCGAGTTTCTAAGAAACAACAGGAGGTACCGAACCAATCCTGAACATATATATGTCCTACTCCATAGCAAGTGCATATCAGGCTTAATTATTTTTATTATATATGCTCATATTTATTTTAACATTAAATGCAGCTTCAAGTGATCCCATAAAAGAGTCCAAGCTCCAAGATGCTGGCATTATAGATATTTGTGCAGACATGGCTCGTTTCCTTGCACACAAGATCTGTCGCGATCTAGGAAATTTCTTTGATTCGTCTGGCATGTTGGGATGGACGAGTGCAAATTTCTTCGTATTTGGACAAGAAATATTTAGTGATTGAAAAGTGCAAAACAATTATCTACTAACTATGTACATGTTCGAATAATGTCTAACATTTAATATTAAAACTTCTTTATTATGTATGTTTACTGTGTCACGATAGTGGTTCTAGATACATATTCACTACTTATAACAAAATAACTAACATATTGTGGTATGTATTATACTAACTAAATAAAAGAGAAAAGGATTATTTAAAAACTTTAGTACCGGCGGTTGACCTAAATGGCCACTAGGGGTATTTCAATCTAGGCTGGCAGGCCTCTTAACAACCCACCATCACAGAGTTAACATGTGCTGGCAGGCCTCTGCAACATCGAGAAATTCCTTTAAGCCATTGACCCATGCAATGCAACAACGGTCGTCGTACATCCATTGTTGATCCATCTGTAACAAGAGAAGTAATTATAGAATATTCGTTTCACAATCAAAATACAATCTTATCATTCCATACATATGCAAAATAAAATCCACGACAAACACAAATTCCAAAGCATGCAACGTTAAATAACATACAAGACTGCCATATCAGCTTATTAAACTACAACACACGTTTCTTCAACCATCTTTAGGTGGGAAAGTTGGCTGCTTTGTCGAATTTTTTCCCTGCCATAGAAAAAGATGCAAGGTACTCCACTCTTATTATCTCAATATCAAAAGGAGGTTCCTTCCCCGCCGCAACATATTCTTCATGAGTTGCTTCTAAATAAGGAAGTTGGGCCCTCAACCAAGCTTTAGACAGCTTATACCGAGTCAGATCTACTGGAGCTTTGTTCTTCCCACGATGATGCCCACCACCCCCACCAACAACAACAACACCAGCAGCAGCAAAAGCCATTTTGTTTGGACAATACTTTTAATTTATAAATACATAACAAAACATTATTATTATTATTAGAAACAAAACATTGTAGTATTCCTATATTCAATATACATGAATAATTATCGTTGATTATAACGAACATAAAAGAATTGAAATAATTAATAAATATTAACAATGCTCAAATAATAATATATATAAAGTATAGCCATTCATAGTCATATTGACATTAACGGGTGGTTTTTTAATAGATAATATTAGCATGCATTAGCTATATATAATTATATAGAGAAAATATATGAAAGTCATTCCTCTCTAATTATTTTCTCTAGCTAAAATAATTATTTCAATAATGCATGGTGAAATAATATTCTTCCTAATATGTTCTCACTCAAAACTAATTCACTAATTATTTTTCAACATGAAATTTCACTAAATATTTCACTAACTAGCCCACCTTAAATTTGACTAACTATTACACTAATCAAATAATATTCCATACCCAAATTTGACTTCTCTAACAAAAAAAGATGAACAAATAAAAAATATCTCTCTATTCAACCTCAATCCAAGAAATTCACAAATTTCTCTAAGTATAAAGCACCGAATACAATTTACTAACCATCAAAGAGAGGCTATTAACCTTGGATACACTTAGATGCACGAAAATCTCCACAAAATGATGAAAAAAATGGGCATAACCTCCCCTAGCACGCCATGCATCTCGGAGCAAACGAGGAAGGAGGCTTATGTGCTGTCGGGAGGAGAAAGAAGGCTTTTTTTATAGCTGACGTGTTGGTACTGGTTGGTAAAACCAGCCGGTACTGAATACACGCAAACAATACCGGTTGGTGGTTGGTACCGGCTGGGAACACAAACCGGTACCAACCACCAGCCGGTACTGTTTGCGTGCATTCAGTACCGGCTGGTGAATCCAGCCGGCACAAAATGGCACCACGGGTGGTTGTAGCCATTACCCGTAGGTCCCAGTGAGCCATTTGGTACCGGTTGGTGTTACCAACCGGCACTAACGGATATGGGACGAATGTGTCATTTTCCTGTAGTGGTGGGTTCACACCTGTCATCCAATTCAAAATATGTGTGTCCAAAACAAACTATAGTAAAACAGTTTGGCCTGCTGCCTGACACCCTTTTTTTCTTATGTCACACGAATAAGCTACCAGAAGGTTGATTTTATTGTTGTCCTAATGTTTTATTTTAAAGGAAAAGGTTCAGCGCCAAGTAACCTCAAAGCTGATTCCAGTTCATTATAGCCCTTAAACTAGTTAAACCAGATCAGTTCACTGATCGTTACATTTTTTTTAGTTCTTTTGTCTAGTTTTTGTTTGAATCTATTTCTTGTCAGAATAATACTCCATACATGTGTGCAAACAGGGGCTGATCCAGCATATACTACTAAAAATGTTTGCTGTTAAATGTCAAGAGGAGACTGGCAAACACTTGATGAATATATATGTATACATAATATAATATCACGAAAATGGAAAAGAAAAAAGAAAACTGTTAACAGTGGCAGACTTGTGATTTTAAGTGTCTTCAGCGGCAAATCTGCACACAGGTAATAATTCCCACCCGCTCCAAAACCTAACCCCGCCGTACTTTATACTCCCTCCGTCCCAAATTGTAAGTCGTTTGACTTTTTTATCCCAACTTTGACCATTCGTCTTATTCAAATTATTTTGCAAAATATCATATTTTTTGTTATGGTTAGCTTTAGTAATAAAAGAATTTCAAGAATGACTTAAATTTGACTATATTTACACAATTTTTTGAATAAGACGAGTGGTCAAAATTGGTGTCAAAAAGTCATACGACTTGTAATTTGGGACGGAGGGAGTATTGATTGAACCGACAACTCCGCTGTCGGCTCCCTTCCCCATTCCTCCCCGCTAGCCGCTAGGTTTTTCTCCACGCTCTACTCCCAAACCCTAGCCGCCGCCCACCTCCCTTTCAGCCATGGCCGAGAACAACCACGGCAAGAAGGTCGTCGAGTCCTTCACCATCTGCGAGACCGGCGAAGTCGTCCGAGGTGCGTACGAGCTCTCCTCACCTCCTCGCTCCCTCCGTGTGCGTGTATTTGTTGGTCTTCGGCAACGTGGTTTACGGCGACGAATCTGACGCCAATACTTGTGGGTCATCCACTTATGCGTCTCTGGGAATTCCAGCCGGGGACTGCGTGGCAATCCGGCCGTTCATGGACGACGACGACGAGAACTTGTCCTTGGCGCGGGTGGAGAAGATGGAGACGTGCTGCGAGTGCCGCGGCGTGGCGGCGCAGGTGAGGTGGTACTACCAACCATGGCAAACCAAGCACGGCAGCCGGACGTTCCACGGCAAGAAGGAGCTCCACCTCTCCGACCACATCGACACGAGGAGCGCCTACACGTTCGAGGCCAAGTGTGTCGTCTACACCTTGAAGGAGTACAGCAAGCTCAGTAAGGCCAGGATCGAGGACTTCTTCTGCCGCCTTGAGTACAAGGTGGCCAGCGCCACCTTTATGCCCGATCAACTTTCAGTGTATGAAAATCTAAGCCATTTCCTTTGTTGGTAGTTCGTTTCGTCTTCATGCATGGGTGCACGCGCGCATGCTTTTTGCCGCCTGATAATAGATTGTTCTTTTTTCTTGGTATAGGTATTGCATCTGTGAAATGCCATACAATCCTGATATTCCTATGATATTGTGCCCCGGCTGCAAGGAGAGGTAATTAATCTTCCCTTTCAAGTTATAATGTATACGTGCTACTTATTATATGGTTGCCTTTGTAATACCTGGTTTGACGATGCAGTAATTTTAAATTAGCTTTTTTGTACGATAAAAAGAAGTATTATTACTTTGACTCCAGAGTGTTAATTAAAGGATATTGATGTGTCAGACACACTCACCCATGTATCAGTAATATATAGAAGTCATAGAAGCAACCTTTGCATAATTGCATGTGTGCGGTGTGCCATGCACACGTAATTTTGGGAACCCACGCCAAGTTCTGGTCTTTTTTCTACCTCCGATAATGCTTGAAAGGTACCAATTATACTGCGAGGTCTCAAGTAAGGCATGACCATGAAATCAACTTTTCTTTACTAACAACACAGAACGCTAATTCTAACAAGCATCATGTTATATGGCTCATTATTTGCTTTTTACGGGAATACCAGGTAGCTCATTTCTAACGCTAGGAACTAAGGGTTGCATATTTGGATTTTTTAAAAAAACTATAGCTTATAAACTGTTGTAGTTTGTTAAGGGGTTCTTTTACAGCTGTACCTGGAGGATCATTCATTTGTGTGTCATATTGCCTGCTCTTATATATGTGTCTGTTAACTTCATATCATGTGTTTTAGCAACTTTGTTTCATATACGAAGGACAATTTCTACTTTCCTCTCTAGCATGGAGAAAATGGAGCTCATGTGTGTTGATCATAAATGTTTAGTCATAGGAACACAAACTGTGCTTATTATGTACTTAAATAGTGATGTGATCCTGTCTTGTTACCTGCAGTCCCAAAGTAACATTTGACCAAACATTTGAAAATTAGTATCCAGGTTGTTCCTTCGACTAGATTTTTGTGTATGATCGAGGACTCTCAGCATATAGAAATATAACTATGAGTTATTGAACTACAAGGGGATTCTGCCTCATTTTGATCTAACAACGCAGGTTCCATCCATCTTGTGTTAACGTGGACATTAAACAGGACAAAAATCTGGATAGCTTTGTCTGTCCAATCTGCGTTCCAAAAGTACATGCACCTTCACTCAATAATAAGCGTAAGGTAAGCTTATGTTATTTTAATGTATATTCTATGCCATAAAATCTTTTGCATGTACTTGTTAACCATGAACTCTTATGTGATCTAATTTTTAGGCCTTCCATTAATTTATTTATGAATTGCATTTTGAACTCCTGGCGTTGTTTGCCACCTACCAACTTATTCTATGTTCATTGTTTTTCTCTGAAAGTAAACAAGAAAATGCTTACTCTCTTTGCTGGACTCTTAAATTATATCATTAGTGTTTAGATTATCTTCTGTGTGGATCCATGTTTTTGTCATGTAGGACAAGATTACTTGGTCAGGCTGCATTGTTTTCTTCTGTGCTCAGATATAAGATATACCTATTACCATATGTTTATCATGAGTTTCAACATTCATACAACAATTATAACATTTTTTAATGTTTCAGAACATCAACATGACAAGTCCTTCAATTATTCTTGGTGTTCCAAGAGATAGTGCTCCCATTGAGGAAGGTGATGCTTCCGAAAAGGTTGAAGAGTGTAATTCTTGGTGCTCATCATTGGAAAGTTTCACATCTTGATATGATTGCTAGTGGCAATAATAAGAGTAATGACACAGTCAAGAATGAGATCTATATTATGGTTTGGCTCAAGAGGATGCATGAGATAAAACAAGAACTAGGAATATATTTGTCTTCATGATATCGTTGTCATTTGGAACCTTGTTTGCTGATTTTATTGCTGCAGTTGTACCTTGTAAGTTTGAACCATGTGTTGTATTCTTTGTTTCTTCTATATTTATTTCTGCTGAGCCTTGTAAACGATCAATTTCAATATATATGTATTTATTTCAGCTGAACTTTTTAAGATATCCTTATTGTGTTATTTTTATCCCAGTTAATCTGTCTATCTATTGTGTGATAGCTTTGTAATGAAATTATTATTTTGCCCTATTCACGTTTACTGAGAGTCATGTTATATTAACATTGGGAACTGCTAGCGCCCGGACGTCTGGCGTCCGAGCGCAGCAACGGACGGTGTTGCACTTACTTGTTGCATGTAACATCTTGGTTAATTTTGAAACATACAATTAAATATCAAGCACTGCAACAACGATCGAAGGATATTTGCAACATACGAGCGAGACACAACATTAGTGTTTGCAAGTTTGCAACATTCAGGCGTGCCGCATAACGCGGATGCAACAAAATCGATAGAACGGTTGAACAACTTCGGTTGGAACCATCTATCGAAGGTGGAACATCAAAGCCGTGAAAATTGCAACAATCGGCACCACAGTTTGACTACGATGTTGCACTGATTGAAACAAATACACATGCGTAGCTGAAACAACTACTGATTGAAACAACTTTGCGATGGAACATCTCATCCAAGTCTTAACATTCTCATAGTGAAACCTGCAACACTCGCCGCCGTCGTAAATCTCAAATGTTGCATGGGTTCAAATACAATCGTGGGAGCCGTTGAAACACATGCATGGTTCAAAAATTGCAACAATCAATCAACAGGGGAATAGAGGGGATAGAACTTACAACTGTAACAAAAAAAATAGTTGCAACATCTTCAAAATAAATTCCATCAGACCTCGTTGCAACATCAAAGAACGCAGTCTACACACATCAAAGTTGTGGTTGCAACATCACATAACAAATGTGAAACATCACGAAACCGTTGTTGAAACATCACAAAACATTCATATTGCAATATCTCAAAATTGATTAAAAATCCTGAATCATAGCTGAAATAATAATCGCAACATGGAAAAAGTATGTTTGCAACATCTCGATGAGGTGACGGGCTTCAAGAGAGCAGGAAGGTTGAGCACGACGGGCTTCCCACATGGAAGTCTCGTCTCTGTTCTCCTGCACGGCAGCTGCGAAGCCACCTCCTCGCGAGGAGCTCAACACTGGGGATGCTGTCGAGGGAACTCGCCTATGGAGGGAGGAGGGGGCATCGAGGGTGCTCGCCCACAGGGGACCTCGCACCACAGCGGGATCGAATAGTACGAAGAGCAGATCGAGGGGATCCGCCTGGTGAGCTCGTCGACGGCGTGCCCGCGGCGAGGCCCATGCGGAGAGCGAGAAAGTAGCGCCATCCTGGTTGAGCGGCGTGGTTTTTTTGTTTGGAATGTGGCGTGGGGTGGGGAGTTGGAATCTTGGATGAAAGGATAAGGATGGACCGGGGAGGTCTCGTGGTGGGTTCGCGTCCGATATTTTGGCCACCCATCGGACGTATGAACCATAGCATTTCCGATTAACATTATTTCCATAGGTATCATCAACATTTGTCGTCTTTCATGGATAGAAACAACAAAGTAGAGGATTTGTTGATAGAAAAATCAGTATTGATGGATTTAGTTCTTGTTCTTTATTAATAAACAATATGTGTGGCGCTCCTCCCACTCCCTAGTTGAATAGACATTTGATTAAATAGTCAACTCAAAGAGTAAGTAGGAAACCCAATGAAATGTTGGGGCAGTAGAACAGCTGGGGATAACAACCATAAGATTATTCCCCGTGCAACAACTTATTACGAATAGTTTCATTTTGGGTGCTTTTATATATCCATCAAATATCAGTGCTGCTGCGATGGATAGCACTTAAATCCCAATTTAGCTCTCTGTCTAAGCGTGCATAGTGCACTTATATATATATGCATCAGTTGTTAGGAGGCCTCCACTGTGTTATGATCGGAAGAGTTTATCAGCGCAGAAGCCACCGTGGCTGAGAAACTGCTAGAGCGACAAGTCCTGAAGTTCGCCAACGGCGACAACAGGATGACGTGCTACAGTTTGCGTCCGCCCAACCGCCGATGCTCCCACGCCGGGGAAAAGTTAGACTTGTAATTTAATTTTGAATATTAGTATTGTCAGTTATTGTACCTCAAAACATATATTGCTAGAGTTGTAATCTGAGATGGTTATGTTTGGAGATCAATCTGATCTCGGGACATCTCGTAACTGCTGAGTTCTCTCGTGTTCGCGTGGGTTCTTCTCGCCGCCGGCCGTCAGGATGACGACTCATCCTCGCTGCCTGCATGAAACTTCACCTCACCCTCCCACCTCCCACTCATATGCTCTCCGGGGACTGGCTGTTGCCAACACACTGACTCGCCACTAGCGAACCGCCCAATGGTCGCCCGTCCAAGGCAAAGTCATTGCCCTCGATGACCTATGTGGCCTTGCCACTGGTGAAGCGACCCTGCGTACTCATCGCCACCAGTCATGATTCCCTGCAACCATCCACCAAAGAAGGCCAAGAAGAAGGCCGGCGATGACGATGACTACTCCGACTACAGTGATAGAGACTCTCCAGGTTTAGCACCGCCTAAGGCCATGTGGCTCCCTCAATGGGCTTGCCAATGATCAAGATTCCCTGCAGCCATCCATTGAAGAAGGCCAGCCGCTACTCTTGGGATGGGGACTCCTCCAACTGCAGCAACAGCGACTACGCTGCCGATGACGAAATAGAGACTTGGTAAAGGAGTTGAATTTCACCAACGATCATGCACACAATGTTCGCAATAGGCTGAGAGAAGCGGGAAGCCAATATTTCTTCACTTGAATTTTCCCTTATTAAGGCAAAAGGTAGGATCACAGGGAACATGAATATGAAAGTGATGTGCTACTGTTGTTCTTCTTAGTACCCATCGATCAACTATGAACATGGAAAGCAATTCTTGCCTCAATAGGAACTAGGGATCAGACGAATCACTGTGCATGTTCCAAAAAGGGTTTTTCTAGACATCGTTATGACATTTCAGGGTGTGAAAATAACAAGAACCGGGCCACACAATCCTCAAAGGAAGGAGGCTATGAAAATAAGACATCATTTCAATGTAAGCACACATTCACTTTTTTGTATTAATTACCCCCACTGTTAGCTACGCATGCTTAATAACTAATTGAATCGCTCCAACCTATGAGGATAATACGTCTACGAGTTTCTAAGGAACAACAGGAGATACCGAACCAATCCCGAAGGTTATTACATGAACTACTTCATAGCAAGTGCATGTCAAGCTTAATTAATTTTATTATATATGTTGATATTTATTTGAACATTAAATTGTAGCTGCCAGTGATCCCATAAAAGAGCCCAAGCTTGAAGATGCTGGCATTATAGATATTTGGGCAGACATGGCTTGTTTCATTGAACACAAGATCTGTTGCGGGCTAGGAAATTTCTTTGACCCGTCTGGCATGTTGGGGATGGACGAGTGCAAATGTCTTCGTATTTGGACAAGGAATATTTAGCAACTGAAGAGTGCAAAACAGTTATCTACTGACTACGTACATGTTGGAATAATGTCCAGCATTTAATATGAAAACTTCTTTATTATGCATGTTTATTGTGTCACGATACATGGTTCTAGATACATACTCACTACTTATAACAAAATAACCAAAATATTGTGGTATTATACTAATTAAATAAAAGTGAAAGGATTATTAAAAAAATTAGTGCTGGCGGCTGACCTAAATGGACACTAGGGGTATTTCAATCTAGGCTGGCAGGCCTCTTAACAACCCACCATCACAGAGTTAACATGTGCTTAAGACGCCTGGCAGCACAGACCGCCTCATGCTGGGGCCTGCATTCGCCATAACATATGGTCATTTGTGCTGGCAGAAAGTTGTTGGGGATGCTGTATCAGCCAACATATACTACGGGAGACGGTTTCTTTGCTGTGTGCCTGATACACACGACAAAGGACCTTTTACACCGGAAAAGGCTTTGCCGTGTGTTGCACATGGCAAAGAACACACGGCAAAGTCCTGCTGGCAAAGAGGGTCTTTGTCGTGTGCCAGATATCGGGTACACGGCAAAGGACCTTTCTTTGCCATATGTCCTGATCTAGCACACGGCAAAGACTAATTTCATAAAATCACTTCAAACAAATAGCAAAAAAAACTTTGGGGGAGGCCCTACTGGCCAGGCACTGCCGCACCCTAACCAATGGACCCTCTGAACCGCAGGTAGAAAATTTGTGCGCTACTCCACAACTGGTGAAATTCAAACTGCTGACCTCCCTCTCGCGCGTATCCTCCTTTACCATTACACTACACTCTTTTATGCGTCCACATCCCGATTTCATTCCTTACATGCCCAAGAGTAAATTGCTTATTTGAGGCTCTAAACTAATTCAAATGAAAAATCTGTCAACTACGAAGTTTCATAACTTTTTGAAATGAATAACTTTTATTTCAGAAGCTTCTTCATCTGAGGTTGTTTACAAAATTTTGAATTTCAAATTTGAAAAGTTCACACATAGTTTTTGTGGACAAGATGATTTCAAATGAAAAAGTCGTCAACTACAAACTTTCCTTACATGTTGTGATCTACAGCTTTTATTATAGGAATTTCTCCATCCAAGGTATTTTGAAAAAAAACTCAACTTTAAATTTTGAGAAATTCTGGCCTACTTTTTGTTGGCAAAAGTAATTCAAATTAAAATCAGGTCAATTATAACGTTGAATAACTTCTGAATCTCAACTTTTATTATGCTCATTTCTTCATACGACAAAGTGATAATGGCACAATTAAAATCAGGTCAATTATAACGTTGAATAACTTCTGAATCTCAACTTTTATTATGCTCATTTCTTCATACGACAAAGTGATAATGGCATTGTGCACAAACCTTATAATCTCTTCTCTAGTTTCATGAAACTATACGAGAGAGATTGATTTTGTGAACCAAATTTGATCGATTTGTTTGAATCAAGAAATGCAATATAAAAGTTGTACATCTTGATAAGTTATACAACTTTGTAATTCAAACAACTTTAATTTGAATTCATTTGCTGTTTCAAAATATGATTTGAATTTATCCTTGTCGTGTGTTTTCTTTGCCGTGTGTTTTTTATGTGGCACACGGCAAAGAATCCTTTCCCGTGTGGCCAACATGAAACACATGGTAAAGGTTTTGGCACATGGCAAAGAGCCAATTTTCCGTAGTGATAGAGTGATTTTGACTAGTGGCTAAAACAGTATCAGGTGTAGTGGGAGTGTGGGACTATAGGAGGAGCCAGGGAGGATCCACATTCATTTGTTAGATATATCCGTATATGCAGCGTGCGTAAGAGCTTAATCAATCATCCAGCTTATCACCGTGCCACCTTTAACTAGGGTTTGATGAAACATCTATCGGTGAGAGTGTTGTAGCACCGATGCAGCCAGTGGAGACTATATATGGCGGGTATAATTAAAAGATTGAAGAAGAGGAAGATCAATATTCCCTGGAAGTATATATATTTTAGCATCTATCTTAGCGATACATTGAATGTTTTCAGTTTATGCAGTAACCATGCAATTGTTTTATATATTTGTGGGATTCGTGGTTCTGCATTCAGTATCACTGTTGCACTTTGCGTGGATGTATAAACTCTAGCACATGAAACAAATATTATTTTCATCTCAGGTAAACTACCAATTTTAATCCTACAACTATTGCAAGAAAATAGACAATAACCGCCAGAACGTGTCCTCAAATTGGCAAGGCAAATAAATGGACTTGCGGACATGGTAGGTGTGACTGTGACACAAAATGACAAAGGTGGTTATAGTGATAGATTATAGCCTTTGGCAAGAAGATGGGGATGAATGCAAAAGTCTTCGCATATTAAAACTATCAGGGACAATGGTTATTGATGATCCATAAACAGAAGTGGGTAAATCATGGGAGCCATTGTTGAGATTGTCAAAAGAAAAAAATTGTGACGAATGTCCCTACAACAAGATTAATTTCATTTTTATTTGTTGCCACCTCGGTGGGAGGTTTCTGTCCTTTTATTTATAGATTAATCACTTGTATATGATAATGAATATATTCATCGATGACGCCTCTCAAATCTTGGCTAAATCACATAGCGATTTTGCATGACGGCTGGCAAAAATCATTTCTGGTGTAGTGGGACCGTGGGAGCAGCCAGGTAGGATCCGCTGATGCATTTGTTAGATATATCCGTATATGCAGTGTACGTAAAATAAAAGAGCTTAGTCATCAAGCTTATTACCGTACGTGCACCACCTTTAACTGGGATTGTGTTGTACTAGGCTTGTAGCACGGACGCGGAGAAGCCAATATATGCCGGTTATAAAATATAATAATGAAAAAGAGGAAGACCAATATTCCCTGGAAGTAAAAGACAGATGCTGTAAAAAAAACACTTGCCAGATATAATGAAGGTAAAAAAAATTGAGCAGTCTATCGAGCGTTGGGCGAGTAGGGCACGGCGAAGGAAATGCCTTGGTCAGCCGTTTTTCCGACTCAGATGGGACATGTCATGTCGCCTGCAAGTGTGGGGCCCGGCGCGCGTGAGGCCTGCGCGCCTGCGCGTGCGGCTGGCTGCGCCCGCCCAAGTATCCATCACCCTGCCCTGCGTATCCAGCTTGCCCCCCCATTTATCATGCTCGTATCCATCACTGCCGACCACACCCTAAACCTTGTCTTTATATGCTCGCCTTCTCCGTGCACACTCCGCTGCCAGTCGCCACCACACCACCGAGAGGAGAAACGAGGAGCAGGAAGAGCCCTTGCCCACCAGATGCGCCGCCCCATGGCTCCTCGCTTCCTCCCAGACTAGCTGCCGCTGCGATTCCTCATCCTCACCTGGTCGATCTGCTCGATCTCTCTCCCGGCCGCCTCGAGTTATTTGCATTCCGTTCATTCCCCTGCAGCCAGCTGTCGTCGGGATCGGCGTCAGAACAGATCGGCCGACGACCTCGCATAGGTATGGTTATTCTTCCCCCCATAATCCTAGAACTCGTCGTCTCCTTGCTTAATTAGTTTCCATGACGGGTGTTCGTCCTCGCGCCCGATCCGGTTTCATTCATCTTGGTTTATGATGAATGCTCATCTTGGTTCATTCCTTTCGTCAGATTATTGCGCCTGCCACAGGCTGCTAGATAGCCGTGCTTGTTGTTTTCTCGTGATCTCGGAGGGATGGAGAGGAGCAACAACAACAATCTTCCCGGCCGTGCCCTGCACCAGATCCCGGCCGGACACGGTCACGGTCACGGATCCCCCTCCGGTCTGCCTCCTCGGCCGCCCCAGTCGTCCCAGTCCCAGCTGCTCCAAGCGTTTCACCGGATCGCTTACGCTTCCGCCGCGGGCTCCTCCACCGCGAACCAGATCACGCCGCAGGAAGACGACGCGCCGCCGCCACCGGCGCCGCAGCCGGCTGCGGCCTCGGTCCTCCAGTCCCAGCCATGCCGTGCCAAGTGGAACGCCCACATGGTGAAGCTACTCGTGTCGGCCGTGTCCTACGTGGAGGAGGACATGGCCTCTAACCAGTACGGTGTCAACGTCAGGATGGGCAAGTGGAGGCTGGTCTCCACGGCCATGACGGAGAGGGGCTTCGCGGCGTCTCCACAGCAGTGCGAGGACAAGTTCCACGACCTCAACAAGAAGTACAAGAGGGTGACGGCCATCCTCGGCGCCGGAACGGCCTGCGACATCGTCGAGAACCCGGTGCTCCTCAACAAGCTGCGCTTACCTGCCAAGCTCAAGGAGGAGGCCAGGAAGCACCTCAACTCTGCCAACCTCTACTTCGAGCAGATGTGCTCCTACCACAACCGCAACCGCATCTCCCTGCTTGATGATCCCCAGCTGCGAAGCGCGCTGTGTCGCATCGCGCGCGGTGGGGATCCAGATGGTCAGGAGGGGAACATGTCCTCGTCTGCTGGGTTTGTAGAAGAATCTCATCAGATGATGATGCCTTCTGACGACAACGGCGACGACAATGACGGTGACGAGGTCATTGCTGATGGTGGTGATGTGGAGCTGCTGAACCATGATACTAGTGGGGAGGGACATTCTGGGTCTCGTGATCTGTCACGAGTTGCTGCCACTGATGACATGAACAGAATGTTCGTCCCTGAGGGATCCAGTGGTCCAGCAGCTGATGACGAAAATGAAAGACTTATTATGAATGCAATTCAAACCGAGAGGGCACGCCTGAAGAAGATGAGGCTGAAGATGGAGCAGAACCATTTGGAGTGGATGAGGTCCATCGAGGAGAAAGACAGCGAACTGGAGAAGATGAGGATGGACAATCGATTGATGAAGATGAAAAATGACGAGCTGAAGCTGGAGATTAAGGAAATGGAGATGGCCATAAAGCAAAAGAGGATCAAGTGAAACGATGGGAAGAACCAGAAACTTTGAGTTGCTGGTAATCATTTTATTCCTTCATTCCAGTAGCTTATTACAGATTGGAATAACATATATAGATTTTTGATGTAGCCATCTGAATCCGATTAAGGCCCTGTTCGGTTATTCCCACCTGGATTGGGGTGGATTCATTCCTAAACAAAGTCACTTCAGGAATGAATCCACTCTAATTCACTCCAATCTACCTGGATTGGGGAAACACCTAACAGGCTCTAAGTTAATTAGTAGATTGTTGCACTATGCATGTCTATTGTGTTAAAAAAACTATCATATTGATGTATTTAATTAAAAATATAAAATAACTAAAAATAAAGTTAACCGATTAAAATATAAATTCACCCCAAGTCAGCTATATAGACATAGATTCTCTGAGCACCATATGATAATTTACTTGCCTAAGAATTTGTTTGATCTTAACATTTAACATTTAGTGTATGTTACACAAGTCCTTTGTTCACATAAAAATAAAAGACAAAATTAGTTAAAGAAATAAAGTAAAAAAACTATTGTTAGTAACATATAAGCTAGCAACCTGCAAAACAGAAAATTTGAACTGTGGATCCCATGAACAGTGGGTCCTACATACAATGGACCCATGTACGATGGGTCCTTAGGGTAGTCCCAGTGACTTGTATCATATACACTAATTAGATGCCACATAAAACTTTTCGATGATGTGACAGCTCATTTAATCGGAAAGATATAAAAGTTGTATCTTCAGTATAATACAACTTTGACACAATTTCTTATGTTGTTGCACAAATAAAGTCTAATAGCATGGGTCCACTCTAATAGAGGCATCCTCACAACAATTAATTGTCTTAGACATTGAAGTGTGATATTATTGATAATGTTTCTTACTACTAGTATCATATTTTTTCCATCCTATGTCGCATTCTTAGATATTGGACTATGATTCTATGGATTGGGACTGGGATTAGCCTTAGAATTGCTCCAAAACATAGAGTAATAGATGACTCTTTTGGTAATTTGGTCCATATGATTGTATATTAATGACATTATATTTAACCAAAATCCTACCATTGTCTTTTATGCAGGGATATTCAAGGAAATGTAATGTTGGCAGCCGACATTTAATTACTAAAGAATGGTTATTGATCTCATTTCAATTCACTACATGATTGATATTGGTTGTATGTAGCCTGGAACCTTTATTGTCATTATCAGTTTCCCGACATGTCATTGACATGATGTAATAATAAACAATGGCTGTTATTTTAGAACAATGTTACCCTCATTATGTGTATTTCTTGTTTCGTTTGCTCTATGTCCTTATTGTGACATGTCTCCAGTTTATTCAAGGATATGTCTAGGTTCGCTCTACTTTTGTGCATAATAGGTTGATGTGTTGTGCCTTGCTTTTTTTATAATCATTGTTATATCAGTGTCAATATCAAGAGTTGAATCTTCATGATCTCCATGTTACATTGTTTTAGATATCTTACTGTTAAGTTTCTTGAATGTTGTGCTTTTTCACTGATGTTTAGGATAGCTCAGCTAGACTCTATTGCATGCTAATCAATAATCTTTGAGGACTAACACAAAAGAATAATGTTAGTCTATTAATTGCTTTTCATCTCTACAAGCTACCATTTAAAAGCATGTTATGTGTTTATTTGTGCGACTGATGGGCCACGAAGCCCAACGATGAACTGAAATCTTGGGACTTGGCTGGGGCTCGAGGAATTTCTCATCTCTTTGCCCTGCGGCCCAACGATTAGCCTAATACGGTTCCTATGTTAGGGGTCCGTTTCCTTATAAAGCTGTAATATAGTATAAGCGGGTGGGGGTTTTGTTGGTTTTTTGTCCTTAGAAACAAAAAAATACTTTGTATCGGTCACTGGGGTGATACACCCTTACTTCTTCTTAATATATTAATACGCAGCTCTCCTGCGTGTTCGAGAAAAAAATTAGGATACGAAGCCTACAACCTGATCATGTACACATTCTAAAGGTTTTGACTCTTCTTACATATGTGTATATTTTGATGCTTTTTTCCGTTAGGATGACAATAATTTTGTAGAAAGGAGGTGAGAGCTTGTAATTGCTTCTGTTAAGGTCCCACTATCGCTTTCAGGGCAATTTTACATACAGTGGGTACAGCTTGGCACCGGAATAGTATATACTTAATGTTATATTATTATTACTGTTAATCACCTATGCTGGTTGTATGTGTTCCTGGGTTGCTATATTCATCTTCTCAATAATATCTGCTACTGTTACCATTCTTTGCATTGACATCTTTAAAAGGTATGTCGTCAGCAGTACTTGTTGCATGGATATAACTGGTAAGTTTGATGCATTGATACCATCACCCTGGTTTCCATGTTGACTTGACTACGACACATCACAGTTCGAGAGATCAATTTGCACTCTCTTGTCTTGTTTCTCAATAGCTTCAGGTCAGATGATGGGATTCCATGAACTGAACAAATCAACAAATACAGGGGCGCACAAACAGAGGTCACACGGTTTCTCGCTTCGTCTGATAGTCCTTTAGGTCATTTTTCATTTCTTCACCTTCATGCTTTGTGTCTATGTCGCCATTTGATAATCACCATCTGCACGGCCCGCATGCACATACTCTCTCCTATGCAGCTTATTACCCAGCCCCCGCTGCACTCACATCTATCTTGTGTGACCCCCACTGAGTTCACTTCTAGCCACCATTCCAAATGAAACAATCGTATTCGTGATGCCTTCCCAAGTTCCAATTATCTGTCGAAAGCGACTATGCATGATGTATATGCTACAATTGTCTCCAAACCCAGAAGAAATGGCTGTTGAGGCTGTATTATTACTGTGATTTGGGGAGTGCACGAAGATATCTACATATATATATATGCCACCCAGAATGTCATTTTAATTCTGAAATATACATCATTAAAAGGGCAACTGAACCTAATTAATTTTAGTCATGTTTGATATAAGGAGAGGTGCACAAATGGGGCTAGTGATCTCACTTTTTAATGATCTATGGGTTCGTATTGTAACTATGTTGAAACGAGGCAAGATTTAAATTCATGTATTGTGAATGGTATTTTTTCTATTTTGTTCTCTTTCTATCTGAAGGTTATTTTCTAAATCCGCATGATAGAAAACAGCTCCTGGTATATTTTACCATCTATCTTAGTGGTGTATTGATTGTTTTCAGATTATACAGTAACCATGCAATTGTTTTATATATTTATGGGATTCGTGGTTCTACATTGAGTATCATTGTTGGACTTTGCGTGGATGTATCAATCTAGCACATGAAATAAATATTATTTTCATCTTAGATAAACAAGCAATTTTAATACTAGAATTTATAGTTCATGGGCTCTTAGAATGATATGGCTCTGGCTTAAAAAAAAACTGAACCTGATAAGCCATGGGCTTCCTCCCCCATCGAAGTACATCAGTCAGTCAAATCCTTCTTCTTTGTGGCTATCATATCGGAGGCTGGCAATGGTAGAAACACTCTTTTTGGCAACCGCTTTTGTTAAACCGTTAACAGAAGCGGACATCATAACTGACCGCTTCGGTTAACTGACCATTAACGGAGGCGGTCAAGTAACGGCAACCGCTTCCATTAATACATTAACAGAAGCGGTTGTCCGCCGCCGGCCTTGGTGCGGCCCTTGGCCATTAACAGAGGTGGTTGGGGGGACTGTTCACCTCCGATAAAAAAAAAGGCAGTGTCCCCTAAAATCGTATTTGTAGTAGTGAGATGTATATATGGTAAGAGCCTTGAAAAGCTTGTACTGCAACTCTTTGGTGTAATTCCTAGGGGAGCAAGAAAAAGAACTGGCATGAGGCTCAAAATGGTCTGACATGGGTTGCTGACCTAAGAAGAGGAGGAGCTCTCACCATGGCTGCTCTTATTGAGTACATTTGCCTTTGGGTAGTGCTATCAAAAATAATACTGCAGCCTAATGTAGAATACTCACATATGGAAGTTTTCATCCTTAGGAAAATATTCAGCAAAATCTGCATGAGGCTATGTTCATTGTAGCTATTCACTTCCAACCGTATGAGAGGATATAGGAAAACTTGGGCCCCTGATAAATGCAAATTCTTTATGTGGTTGATCGCTCATAAAAAATGTTGGATGGCTGACCAGCTTGATAAGAAAGGACTACCACACCGTAAGCATTGCCCACTTTGTGATCAAGAAGAGGAAACAATTGACCACCTGTTGTTGTCATGTTTTTGCACGCCAAATTTGGTTTTAGATTCTGCAAAGGATGGGTCTACAAATGTTTGCTCTACAGATTGAAGATTTCTCCTTTGAAGACTGGTGGGACAGAGTTAGCAGCATGGTGAATGGTCAGGTTAAACAAGGGCCGAGCTCAATTATAATCTTAGTGGCTTGGTCGCTCTGGAACCACAGAATTCATTGTGTTTGATGGCCTACAATCTAACCTTAATGGCCTTCTGTCTACCATAAGAGCAAGTATTATGGTACTGACTCAGCGGGGGAAATCAACATCCAGGTCAGACAAATCCTAGTTGGACGAGAGAGAAAGCATGAAAGATGGAGCAGCGAGCGCCTCACTACTCGTTGGCGTAGAGCAGAAGCTCCGAGAAAAAGGTTTCTTCAGCCAATGTATGTGCATGCATGCAAAAGGAAAGTAATTAAATATTCAATGAGACGCTAGCTTTAATCGGTAACCGAGTATACTAGGAAACTAGTATGCTAGCGAGGAATGAGCTGGCCTTTGTAACTCGCCAGCGGCCGGCGATTTTATTAACCTTGCTCTAAAGGGTGTCAAACGGATGCTGAGTGAGCTTCTCTAATAATGGGTGTATCCATGCTGCATCCATACATTTCATGCTGCTATAGAACCAGGTTCTTCGCACTGTGAGCCTAGTTCCATATAGGAGCATGTCCTTCCTAATGGAACCTGGTTCCATGCAATAAAATAGAGTAGTGAGAGAGAGAAAGAGAGAGGAGAGGGATGTGGGTCCCGTTTATATATTGGTCACCTTACCTTTTTCTATACATTAGAGCTAATGCAACATGTGACATCAGATTATTATGGGTCATATCTATAGAACCGGAGTCAGTTATATACATTGGAGACGCCCTTAGGAGAGAGACAGTAACTCAGCATTGGTTTCCCCACTACAGCAACCAATGCTGAGTTAAAAAATGATGGCACCGAAGATAGTTCAAACCCTGGTGCTCGTTACCTGCAAATGGCTAAAATATTACCACTTCACAGCTCACATCGCAACATCTTGCTCGTGTGTACTCTGTACTGCAAAGACAGAGGAAGTGGTGGTTGACACCTAGTAGTTTATTCGCGGAGTGGCCCACAATTGGTTTCAGCATCGATGGGGCACGCTGCAGCGAAAAATGAGTTGAAGCACCGTTCTGGCATTGAGATAAAATGATGTTCCTAGTCTCACCCACACTGTGGGTGCTATAGTGAGAGACTACAGCCTTTGACCAGATGATGGAGTTGAATGCAAAAGTATTTGCATATTAGTCACAGAGAGGGACGATGATTATTGATGGTCGTAAACAGAAGTGGGTAAATCATGGGAGCCATTTCTTTTCTAATATTTAGGTCTGATCAGGATATTCCTCCCTTGATTTAATTTTTTTTACCGAATCCCTTGATTTAATTTGGTTTAATAAATAGAGATGGGATATCAATATTTGAGAAGAAGAAGAAGAAGAGCAATTAAGGGCTAGATGTGTTTCTTCATTGTGAGAATTTCTCAATCTTTTTCTTGCAGTAAACAACATGGAGGCCTCTCCTATGATTTTCTATATATTAATATAGGATATGTGCAATGCGGCCCTAGGGCAAAACATATAAAAGAGAGAAATCACAAAATCTGGACGACTCTAACACCAGGTTCAAGATCAAGTTGGATATATCTTTATCATGGTAAGCTCCCCATTGAAAATGATCTTCCTTCTACGGAGTGACAGCACTACGCAACCTTACTCAAAATATTTTAAAATTCATTTATCTATCTACAGATCATAACCCAGCAAGCCACCATGATTATTTCTCAGAATATTTTCCTCCCAAAGTCACTTCTACGCGCCTTATTAGATCATGCCAGTTTTCCTGCCTAGAGGTTTCTGGTGTTGAGTTTGTCATAGGAAAAAATAAATTTGTGATGTCGATTCATTCCTTTTTTATTTGTTTCCACCTCGGTGGGAAGTTTCTGTCCTTTTATTCTTTAGGTTAATCACTTCTCTTCTCTTCTCTTTTTAAGGTCCTGCAGGTAACCATACAGCCCGTTTGTATATGATAACGAATATATTCGTTCACGACGCCTCTCAAATTAAATCTTTGCTAAACAAACCATGGATACACATGCTAACAGGTCTAGTCTCCTGTACAATGATGTGTATATATGACCCACAAAATAGCTTTATATTAGATTGGCACTACAATGATAGCTTAAGGACAGCAAGCGGATTATGTAGACCCATACAGAATATTTCCTATTTGATGAAGAGAAGATGGGGCTAGTAATATATAATGGGTGGATATGTATAACTACATACATTCATTGAAATGAAAGTGAAAGAAAAAGTAACTAACCAGATAAGGTATCAGATAAATACCGAAGACCTTTCCCATGCTGTAATAATTCTAGAAGATGGTTTACTACACAGAGACAATGAAACACCTTTTCTTTGATTGCATTTTTCTAATACTATATGGCATATTATAAATGTGGCCCTAGGGGTTAAAGCCTAGCAATATGCATCATATAATGGGAGATTGGATACAGCCTTATAATAAAAACATGCGGGCAAAACTTCTTGTGGGGGTAGCTGCTGTCTTTTGGTCCATATGGTTATCCAGAAATGATATTGTCTTTGACAAACGACATAATGTTACTATAATGCAGACAATTTTCAGGGGTACTTATTGGGTACGCTTTTGGAGATTGATGCAAAAGGAGGACCAACAGGAAGATATGGTGAAGGCTTGTCAAGTTTTGGAAGTCCTAGCAATGCATATCTTCTACAAGCACGGCTGGCCGCTTAATTATAGAATTTGTGCCTAGTTTTGATCTATCATGCAACAAAATTAGAACTCTGTAATAAATTTTTGAGGCCGTACACAACTATGTCAAAGGCCGGAACTGTGTTCCTTTATCTAAAAAAATACATACATACTAACAAGATATTAAAATTTTTCAGTTTAGATAGAGAAGCATATTCTTTCTAGTGAACAAGACAATATACCTTATTTACTGTGCTCTATATTAGAAATCTAGGCAAGGCCTAATTTACTGTGATAATTGTTTTTTTTTCCTATTGGAGACCCTATTTTGATCAATTTTCCCTTTCCGTTGGTGCGCACAGTGGTCTATACACAACGCCCTTTCCTGACTTCTTCAAATTATATATAATGCTCAGATAATTTTTACGTGTCTCCCATCCACTTGGAAAAGGTAGGAGGACACTTGCAGAAGGGAGTTCTTGCCCCCCCAATTGTTCAGAATTCGCCTATTCCTTCCCTTTGCTAGTCCAGACCACAAATTTACGGTTCCACTCACAATTTCTTGTTAAACAATGGACTATTCTTGATGCCTCTCATTTCGATGATTTCTGTCACATATCAGAAGTGAGGCACTCGCTCTGATGAAAGAATCCTAGGTCACTAGTATAGATTGGGGAGAGCAAGAAGACATGTACATTTAGGAAAAGTTAATCCTAGTAAGTGAAGTATATATAATAAAAGTTGGTCCAGAGACGAGGCAGTGGTGTGTAGGGATGAAAGCGGTCGGGAACAGTCGGGAAAACACTCCAACTATTTTTGTTTTCATATTTTAATTCGGGAACGGGAGCGAAATCGGGAAACCTCGGTTGGAAAAAAAACGAAATCGGATATGCGGGATGTCGGGAACGGAATCATTCGATCGGGAAAATGTCGATTACGGTCAGGAATCGGTAATTCAAATTGGAAACACCAACACATATAACCACTTTAAACATTCATCTCGATGCATCAGATATAATACAACCATACATATATAACATTGGCAAACAGTAATATAGAGAAGTAGATAAAATCACAAATATAAATTCATTAATCCATGAAACACTAGTGAACAGTAACAACAATTTACTTTTAATTTTCATGAAATACCTGAAAAGGAAAAAAAACGGTAATAGAAAAGAAAATAGAAAGGATAAATGAAAAAAAGGTGATATCCGTTGATCAGTGGTGCTCCTTTCAATCGCTGGGCCACGTCCATAGCTAGCTTCCTGCAAATGTGCGTGAGCATGGTGGCCGGGAGCCTCGCAGGAGCATGCCTTGCAGCTGCTAGCCAGCGCCCAGCAGGCAGCAGCACCGTAGGACATTTAGTCCCACCTCGCGGAGGGACAGAGCAGAGCAGAGGCAGTGCAGCTGAGATATAAATCAGACTGCGGGGGTACGGTTGTGTGAGTCAATACTGAGTTCTGGGCCGTGGGCGAAGGACTTGAGCAATGGGCTGGCGTGAGCGCAGGCCTATAATATGGGATTTCCGTCGGGATTTTCCCAAATAAAAACGGGAACCGACACTTCGTCAGGAAAAGTCCCTCTCCGATTTCGATTCCGGATTCACCGTATTCCCGGTTATTTTTTCCCGTTTGTATTTTCCTGAAAATTCGATATTTGATCAGGATATACCGAATACGGCGTCGGTCGGTACGGGACCTTCTGTTCCTGGTTTCATCCCTAGTGGTGTGGTTGGTGTGGTACCTGGTAATGAAGGTAGCCGACATGCATGTAGTGAAGCCGAAGCACGAAGGTAACACATATGCAGTTATGGATCTCAGATAATTGTTTGTGATTGGATTAAATTTTGCATAGAAATACATATAATTGCACAAATTTCCTAATGAAGGCGTTGCAAACCCATTCCTCTGGTATTTATGTATTTTTTTTTGCGAAACCTCTGGTATTTATGTATAATTATGAAATTAGTCAGGTCAATGTCTTGATTAATTATGAAACAAGCTGCATAGGCATAGATTATTCCGTCTAGTGACTAGTAACAGCGACCCCTCTACAGTCCCTGGTAGTGCCGTAGTGCAAGTTGCGGCACGTGATATTCCTAGCATTGCGTAGAAAGGGATTACAGTCAGGTTCACAAGGCATGACACTAGCGTTTGTTTAATTGATGGAGCCGTGGCCCTGGGCAGAGTGATCGACATCCAATAGAATCAAACGCCGCAGCCATAGGTTCAGCACTAGTTGTGTTAATTAGAGAGCATTCATGTCAAATGGGACCTCATGCGTGTGAGTACTATAGTTAATTTACACAGCATATGCTAAGATGATTTTCTATGGATAGTGAATCCATGAACAAAACTAGCCCTATTATGTTCGCCCTCAATTGAAACCTCGGTCCGTGGCTTCCTTCATCACACAAGTAGGTATCGTTATGAGGTTTGTTAGGGTCACTAAGTACAAAACATGGATATTGTAACACCAAGTTATGTTACTATAGGTTCATAAAAGTGTTACAAGGTCATATAGTAACACATTTTATTAGTGTTCCTAAGTTCAATGTTACTATGGTGTGATCTATTGGAACACAAAAATTATGTTGCTTATACACAAAAAATGTGTTACTTCTTTGTAACACAATTACTCATCAAGTGGAATGCTTGTCGGTGTTACAAAAACCTCCTTTGTAACACATTTTTGAGCTCGTGTAACACTTTGTAACACTTTGATATTTTTGTAGCAACACTTTGTGAATAGAAAACATCAGGTAACACATTTTTGAGCTCGTGTAACACTTTGTAACACTTTGATATTTTTGTAGCAACACTTTGTGAATAGAAAACAGCAGAATAAAATAGCAAAAATTTTATGCACTACATGGCTGGCAAGATTCGAACCCATGACCTCTTCATCATGTTTAACCTCCTCTACCACTACACCACAATGTCACCTGTGTCTTAGCTCAGTTTTGGACCCTCACATATTGTACCAGGTCGAGTGTAAATTGCTTATTTGAGGCCCTAAACGAATTGAAATTAAAAAGTTGTCAACTAGAAAGTTTCATAATTTTTTGAGTTGTACAATTTTTATTTTGGTAGTTTCTCAATTCGATGTCATTTGTAAAATTTGAATTACAAATTTCAAATAAAAGGTTATCAACTATAAAGTTTTGTAACTTATTGTGATCTACAACTCTCATTTTGCCTGTTGCTCTAGCTGTGATCATTTGAAAAACTCAAATTTCAAATTTGAGAATTCAAGCGTTCAAAGAGTTCAAATACAAAGTAGTATAACTTCTGAAGATCTATAACTTTTATTTTGGAAAAAAAACGTTACTATCACTTTGTTGAAATCAAGAAAGAACCATTGTGTCATTTATTGAAAAGATGTGTCCGAAAAGACAAAAGGGACTACTAGGCTAACGCTTGTTAATTGTTTGTTCAGACTTGTGTTTTTCTTCTTCATGGCTACTCTCCATCAATTGAGGTAACAATATGTTACATTGTAACACTTTACTTGTAACAATATTTGATATGCATTACAATATAACACCATTTTGTAACACTTAAGGTGTAACATTAACTTTGTGTTACTATAACTTCTATTTGTAACACAAATTTATAGTCGAGCGTTATGTGTTACTAACTTATTCTGTAACACATGATTTTGTGTTTCTTTAAAACTTCTTTGTAACACATTGATCAATATGTTACAAGAGTGTTTTAAAATATATGTGTCTTGTAGTAGTGGGTGCTTGGGAGGAACCTGTGTTCCCCCACCTTAATTTAATATCAACCGTGTGATCTCAAAGGATAGGATTTTTCATATACCACCAGGGGTAGTTTAGTACTTTGCGTAATCAATACCTCTTCGATCCTTTTGTTGGGTCGGTTCCTCTTCGGTTGTTCCATCGCCGACGCTCCAACTTCCGCCCCGAGGGCTCGCCGCACTCCACTTCCACCTCGGGTGCTTGCCGCCAACGTCTGTTCCACTTCCACATGAAGGAGCTCGTCAGCATCCGCCGATGCAACTATGCCCATCATCCACCAAAAAAGCTATCACCCAGCGTCAGGCGCTCGCAGGCTAGGGTTCGTCGGCGAGGTTGCTTATTCCACCCCGGGCTCGCTAGGACGATGCAGCCCTTCACTGCCGTGGAACCCGACACCGTGCATCAGGGCTCCCATACAAAATACTATTCTCAGGCAATTCTTGAGTATCCAAATTCTTTCCTTCCAATTTTTTGATTTGTTCTAACAATTGCTCAACTAAGAAATCACGATCCGAAAAAACTAGAGTACCAAGAAGAGTAGAAGAAGTAACGGGTTGAGGTGCGGAAGTGCTTACAGCGTCAATTACCTCAATCTTACCTTTACTCATCTTGAAGGAAGGTATTATAAAATCTTGCACACTTTTGCAGGACGATCGTCTCGACCCTTCCGGAACGTCTTCAAGAACTCGGACTCGATATACTTCTAGAGCGCCAATAATCTCTCATGATCTTCTAGGCTAAGATCTTTCATGGTGGCCTCTACGATATTATCTTGTCCAACGTGGAAGCCTATCGTGCTAGAGATAGTAGATCGGTCTCAAAAACTATATTTCTATCACAGCGGAGTCGCCAAAATATGTTGACGCCTTCCTGGGTCAACACACGAATGCGCTACATCGCGCTGTCATCGAAATCTCCTCGCCGGAGCTCCTGGATGCACTTGGTCAGACCGCCTGTAGCAGAGGTGCCGTGAAAGCCTACGATCACCGCCTCGAGAGGGATCCCGTCGGAGACGGCGAACCTAGGGCTGTTCTAAGGTCGGCAAGCAGGCCCGTCTCTGGCACTAGGCGGGAGGGGCGACCGCCGGGGGCCAGGCTGGAGAGGGGCCCACGAAATATACTGATGTGTTACTTGCGTACGTTGGCTCATGTAGAATTAGCATTGACAGCTTGGCATGGCGTTGATTATGCTTGTGAAAGATAACGATCCAGTCATCACCTCCTAGTACTCTGAAAGAGCATCTAGGCCCCTAATTCGGTTTTGGCGATTAATGGCAACATAATCATTGCGACTAACAAGGGTTTTGCAGAAACAAAGTTAAGTTAGTGCAATGATGCGCTTTCATGGTATTCTTGGCCCCCATCATTCGCGAATGATTGTATTGGTGCAAAGGATATGCTCGAAGATTAAGGATAAGCTAGTTCTAAGTGCCGTTTGGATGATGAGAGGCACTTAGAGTATTTTAGGTCTTTGTTTTCCTTTGGCCGTACTATAAAGGGGGGTTGAGGATTGGTAGCTTGACCTAGATGGAACTAGAGTTTAGGTGTGGTGCACACTTGTGAAATCTAGTGCTAGGTAGCTATGTCGAAGCCCTTGTGGAGGTTGGTAACTCAAAGGTTTTGAATTGGACGAGTTACAGCCTTAAGAAGATTGAACTCTGTTTTGCTCAGTAGGGACCGACTAATTCGGTGTTCACTGGGGCAGTGACCGAATCAGTCGGTGCCCTGTCAGCAGGGTCCACCGAATCAGTCGGTGCCCTTGGCCTTTTGGTAGCCTAAGTCCCAGAGGGGACCGACTGATTCGGTGGGCAGCACCGAATCAGTCGGTCATTATGGCTAGAAATGGCTGTTCAGTACTGAGTGAAAATGGAGGGGGACCGATTGATTTGGTGATCCCCATGAAGACCCACCGAATGAGTCGGTGGCCCTCAAGATCCAGCTCAAGTCCAGGTCCCAAGGGGGACCGACTGATTCGGTGGGCAGCATCGAATCAGTCGGTCATTGTGGCTGGAAATACCAGTTCGGTACTAGTGCGCACCGACTGATTCGGTGTTGCGCAAGAGTTGGCCACCGAATCAGTCGGTGGTCACTGGCTAGCCGTTGGAAGTTCAAATCCAAGTAGGCACCGGCTGGTTCGGTGGCCATCTTTGGAGGGCACCGAATCAGTCCGGTCTCTCTGCGTCAGCATTAACTGCTAGTACTTTTTGAGTGGGCTATTTATAGCCACTCCTCTCCTACATGGAGACTCTCTTGCCACACGAAATTCACTGTTCATCCAGTTGCTGTTGGGGAGTGCTTGAGGCCCAGAAAGGCACTTGGTTTGATTGGTGTACTTGGTCTTCAGAAGATTAAGGACTCTCTTTAGTGCTTGAGAGTAGCAAGTGTGCATCCATCTAGCTCGTGGTCTAGTGTAGGTCAAGTAAAGATCTTTAGCTTGTTACTCTTGGTGATTCGGCATCACCTAGACGGCTTGGTGGTGTTGATCTTGGGAGCTCATGTGGAGATTGTGTGAAGCCCCAAGAAGGTGTACACGGTTTGGAATCCGCCGTCCCGGAGTGGGAAATGGATATCCCCTACGAGAGCACTTGATCCTTGCGTGGATCAAGGGGGAGCTATACCCTTGAGCGGGTGCTCCAACGAGGACTAGGGGGAGTTGTCGACTCCTCGATACCTTGGGAAAAATCGGCTTCCTACTCTTCTCTTTACTTTGAGTAAGTTTACTTTCCGCATTTCTATTCCTAGAATTGCCATGTTAGAGTAGGATTGGAACTAAGTTGCTAAACTCTTTTCAACACTAGCTAGGCACAAACCACACTTGTAGGCACATGGGGTGAATTGGCTTATTGCATGGGATTGTTTTATTGCTTAAAATTTTGTAGAAGCCCAATTCACCCCCGTAGGCATCTTGATCCTTTCAATTGGTATCAGAGCCTCGTTGCTCAAAGGATAGGCTTCACCGCCTAGAGCAATATGTCTAATGAAGGGCCTCCCCTGGTTTTCGATGGCAAGGATTTTTCCTGTTGGAAGATCCGTATAGAAGCATACCTTGATGTCATGGATGCCGATGTGCTTAGGGCTACCACAGTTGGCTTTTCCGTGCCCGTTGATGAGAATAACCTCACCGCACTTGAGGTATCTCATGCTAGGCTCAATGCTAAGGCTAGCAACACTCTCCTTAGAAGTCTCAATAAATAAAACTTCAACCAAGTTAGGAGTGAAACAGAAGCCCATAAAATGTGGACGAAGCTTGTTGAGATTCACATGGGTTCTAAGGATGAGAGAGAGGAGCGACAAAGTCATTATGGATAAAATTAATACTTTCAAGAAATTTCCTAATGAATGTGCTTGTACAATGTACTCACGCTTGAATGCTCTTGTAGAGGAGTTGAATGAACTTGATGTCACAAGATGGAGGAGCTTGAAGTCAAGAGAAGATTCCTAAGTACTCTTCTAAGTGACAAGTACTCCGGCATCGTCACCGTCTACTTCTATGATGATCTCAATTCTCACACAATCACCAAGATGTTGGGGAAGATCAAGGGTCATGAAGATTACATAGGCTACACCAAAAAATATGAGAAGTATGAAGGCTATTCTTCCTTCGTCAAGCAAGACACAGCTTTCAAAGCTAGCAAAGATAAGAAGATGAAGAAGGTAATTGTTGACGAGTCAAGTGAAGATGATGATGATGGCAATAGTGAGGAGCTCGATGAGGTTCCTCTCCTTGTGAGGAAGACCACCAAGATGCTTTGGAAGCTTGACAAGAAGGGTATTGACTTCAACCACAAGAGCAAGAAGTTCTCTATCAAGAAGAAGTCCATCAAGGATATGGATTGCTACAATTGTGGTGAGCTCGGCCATCTTGCATATCAATGTTCTCTCCCCGACAAAAGAAAGAAGAAGAACTACAAGAAGGAGGAGAGTGATGATGATGGTGACTACAAGAAGAAATCATTCAAGAGCAAGAAAGATGGCAACAAGAAAAAGTCTTCCACACGCACCAAGAAGAAGCAAGGGAGGGCTTATATTGGGGAATGGATCACCAACGATGACACTTCAAGCAATTCCTCAAACGAAAGTAAAGATGAAGGTGTTGCCAGTCTTGCTATTGGTGCATCCATCCCTCCACCGCCATTCTCAACCTCCAAGTCAAGAAAGCACTTTTGTGTCGTGGCAAAAGGTGATAGCAAGGTGAGAAAGCCTACTCATGAAGAGGATGAGAGTGATAGTGATAGTGATGATGATGATGATGAGTCCTCGTATGATGATCTAGTAGCTTATCTCAAACAATATACTAGCATCATTAGAATCAAATGAAAAAATTGATAGGCTTGAGCAAAATAAGGCAAAACTAGTTGCAAAATGTGATGATCTAGAAGCTAAGAACAAAGAGATAAAACTTGAGCATGTTAAGCTTGCTAGTGATCATGTTGAGTTGAAATCTAAGTTCCAAGAGCTCACTACCCACCACAAGTTACTTGAAGAGAAGTTTGATGTGCTATCAAGTGAGAAAGTGAATGAGGAGAAGATTGTGAAAGTTGATTGTGGAATTCAATGTGATGGTTTGCTCATGAAGGCCACTTTCCTCATGAATGCAATACTCCTCCTCCAAAGATGAAAGATCACTTGAGACCCAAAGCCTTCAATGCTCATTATGGTGTATCGAAGATATCAAATGGGAAGGTGGTAGTGAGATTATTTGGACCTAAGGACACAACTAGGCCTAAGCAAATTTGGGTGCCCAAAATTCTTGTTACAAAATTGAGTGAACCACACAAGTCAAACTTTGCATCATCATCAACCTCTAGCTCCCGAATTTCCTCAAAGGTTTCGGTAGCTAAACCTCAAGTTTGATTTGGTTTGTGGGTGTAGGTGAACTACAAGACCGGAGGACACCATTGGATAATGGATAGTGGATGTACTCAACATATGACCGGTGATCCCCGGATGTTCACCTCTCTAGAAAAGTGTGGAAATCATGAGAAGATTACATTTGGTGACAACTCAAAGGGCAAGGTTGAAGGTGTTGGCAAGATTGAGATCTCCAATGATCACTCCATTTCCAATGTGCTATTAGTTGATACCTTGAGCTTCAACCTCTTGTCCGTTGGTCAATTATGTGATTTGGGCTACAAGTGAACATTCACCAATGAGGGTGTGGTTGTCACAAAGAAGGAAAGTGATGAAGCAATCTTCAAGGGTTTTAGATACAATAATCTCTATCGTGTTGACTTCAACTCGAATGAAACAAGCTTATGCACTTGCTTATTCTCCAAGGCTTCTAAGGGTTGGTTGTGGCATAGAAGACTTATGTTGGCATGGGTACTCTCAAGAAGTTAGTGAAGAAAGACTTGGTTGTGGGCT
Organism: Digitaria exilis; assembly: GCA_015342445.1. Taxonomy (NCBI): domain Eukaryota; kingdom Viridiplantae; phylum Streptophyta; class Magnoliopsida; order Poales; family Poaceae; genus Digitaria; species Digitaria exilis. The sequence continues at coordinate 43,111 of JACEFO010002071.1, read as the reverse complement.
TGAAGGACATCAAGTTTGAGAAGGACAAGTTGTGTAGTGCATGTCAAGCCGGCAAGCAAGTGGCAAACACGCATCTAACCAAAGCTTATGTATCTACATCAAGACCTCTAGAGCTTCTTCACATGGACTTGTTTGGACCAACAACTTATGCTACCATTGGTGGGAATCTCAATTGTCTTGTTGTGGTGGATGACTTGTCTAGATACACTTGGGTATTCTTTCTTCATGACAAGTCCGAGGTTGCCAAAGTATTCAAGAAGTTTGCCAAAAAAGCCCAAAATAAATATCAAGTCTCTTTGGTAAAGATTAGAAGCGACAATGGCACCGAATTTGCTAACTCAAATTCTCTTTTAAACCCTCCATCTTAATTACCATCGCAATCCTAAAAAGATGAAGATATTGGGACAAAAAGTCCAACTCCCACGTGAATTCCATTCGTAAACTCATCTATGATTCTGTGTATTGAGTTGCATGCACCAACCAATTCAACCCAAAAGCTTAAGCTGATAGGAAAAAGTGGGCAATTCACTTGTACTCCAACACTCCCCCTCACGTGCAGGCTCCCTTAGGCCGCATACGTGGATATTGGACTGGGCTGCAATTATTTTATTTAACCGTGCCCGCCAGGATTCGAACTTGCGACCTCTGGCCCTGATACCATATTGAGTTGCATGCACCAACCAATTCAACCCAAAAGCTTAAGCTGATAGGAAAAGGTGGGCAATTCACTTATACTCCAACACTGTGCCTTTCCTATCGCTTGTTAAACACATCAGAGGGGTACGCTTGAAAAAGACTCCACCACACAACCATCATCTCAATGTACAAAGTAGGCACAAAATGCTTGAAACCTTTTTTAACACAAAGAGAAGCACAATGGTAAGAACATACAAATAAAGCACAGAAATATTGATAACAAATAGTTATGTCACAAGCACTACTGAGGTGCAAAAAGATAGGACAGATAAAGGCATATACTTCTCTCGAATAAGTTCTGACAAATGACTTGGCCACAATACCATATATGAATGCCAAGTCACACATTTTTATATCACTATAAATAAATATTGCAGCAGGACAGCTAGAATACAACATGGAATTTTCGTGATTTATATATCTATATTGGTTAAGCTCCATTTGAGGGGACACTCATTCAAGCGTTTGCATCTAAATTAGGATAAATGATTCCAGAAACCAGAAAATATAAACAAACACTGAGTCACTGAATCAGAAAGCATGAACAATCAAAACAATTAATAAATATAATGATTGTCTTCAATAATACCTTTAGCACAGGTTTTGATTTTGCATAACTAATAATTCCATCAACACTCCAATCACGCACGCCTGGAATACGAGAAGTGACTGGAAATAGTATCTCAACATCTTCCCTCCTGCTGTACCGTGCAGCATTTTCTATTGGAGTAAATCCAAACTATGGAAAAAAAAAAGGATGAAAAATTAACTTAACTGCAGCAGTCGATCAAGGGCAAAGCAAACTAATAGAATAGGACCGACATGAAAGGTTGATATACAAGTGTTGACCACAATATATATGACAAAACAAACAGTATAAGATAGGTGAAAATATTACTGCCCCATGAATCACCAGTGTTTGTTAAATCACACCAGGTGGGTCTAGGAAGAGTGTTGCTACGCATTTATCAGTTTCCATTAAATCATTAAGAACATTTTGCTACTACATCCATATAGATGGTGTGAGTGGGTACAGAAAAATTTTAGATAGCTATGAGGCATATGACATGAATTACGATTAGCAATTAAGAAAAATAAACGTATTGAGAAACCATGGAAGGGGTAATTATGCGCAAGGATGAATGGTATTAGTTCGACCACTAGATTAGCATTAAACAAACAATTACTACAGAGGGTATTTCCATACATATGGGTACAGAATTACAGATGCAGAGGATGAAAGATGAGTAGAAGATGGGCAATTAAGAAGATTAACATCATACATAAAAAAAATAAAAGGAAGCCATTTTGGGCAAGGATATCACAGCACTGGTGTCACAAATATAGTAACATTGTACAGACAACTTTACTTGAAATTTACTCAAGGAAGCCTGCTTAGTACTTCGCTAAGATTATCTTACAAGTAATAATAAGTAAGAAAAAGAACATCCACGTGGCTTCAAAGGAGAGGGGAAAGCTTACACCATCTCGAACATTGGGATCTGCACCAGCCTGAACTAAGCACTTAAGGATGTCAGTTAAGCCATAGGTAGCAGCAAGTGCTAAGGGTGTTTCCGTACCAATGCCCTGCACATCAGCACCAGCCTAACAAGAAAAGATAGTGTTAAACTAAACCTTTGAACAACAGATATAAAGTCAAATTAGTGGAATTCCATAGACTGTGATCATACATTTTAAACATAAATCTTTTATGTTAGTGTGCTGGAAAACATAAAGTTGATACAAGCTGAAAATGGCATACCTCAATAAGAAGCTTCAAGCATTTCAATGAACGAGCATAAATAGCATAAATAAGAGGTCTGTTGGCGCCATAAGCTATCTTGTTATGCTGTTGATATATCAAGAAAAATAGAAATCCCACATATGAATGATACCTCAAGATACAAGATGCATAATCGAGTACAAGCTTTAGTAAATAGAGAATCGCTGAGCATGTAAAACATTTAACGTGCCAAATAGCACCATGAGAACATTTATAAAGAAGACCATGTAAGAAAATGATGTATTAATGAAATTTGATCAAGTTCACACAGTGAAATTACATGTGCAATACAAAGCTAGAGCACCTAATCGCTGCTGGAATGCACTACATGTTGTGTACACTATAATTTGGCTAGCATATTTATTTAATTGGCCAAATTATTTAATGTTGCATGGTGGATGATTTGGCATGTGAAGAGATCATAAACTGTGGGCAGGTTGTTTATCAAATCAAGTGTGCGTATGTTCATGCAGGGATATATATGGCTGAAGGCCGAATTAGTTTCATGTACGTGATACTGATGAATAATGAAGGGAAGCTATTGGCATGTGAGTATGGAAGAAAGACAAGGTCGTTGTGCAGGCATGCAAGATTTCTACGAGACGGCGATAACTAATGTGCAAGATTCTGGACGGTTGATTTAAAGGAGAATATTTAGTTAGGAGATTTCATACGTACAGAGAAGTTGCTTGGCTGAGTTTGTTAGAGATAGAGTTGGAAAAAGAATAATTGTAAAAGAGTCCTAATATTGTACGGAAAGTCCAGGCTGCCCTATAAAAGGGTTAGTGTACGGCCGATTAAAGGATCTCCAAAAAAAAAAATCAATCAACACAATTCAATTCTATTTGCATCTACGTTTGTTCTTTTTCGCACAGTAGCTTATAGTTCTTGTCAAGCTCTAGCAGCCCTAGGGTTTGGTTGATCTTTGCTGTTTTGCGCTGAAAAACGGTCGGCCTCCTCCACGAAAGCGAGGAACCCCTTTGCTAATTTGCGCGGAAACTAGTCGCTCTTCGTCGCGAAAGTACGATAATTATCGTGGTGCTGCGCAGATCAATTTTGTACGGCAACAAAATTGGCGACTCCGCTGGGGAAGAAGAAGAAGAAGCATACAATGGAGAACAGCGGCCCCAAGGACGGATGCGCCGTCGATCCCGACAACATAATCGCCATTGCACTGGATGAGTTATCTGAAGATGAACGGCTGGAGCTTCAACGGGAACTCGAGGAAGATACGAAGGAGTTACAGAAGAAAAAGTTGGCAGGTTACCAGAGGACGAGGAACGGCGTCATTAAAAAGGGTAATTCCACCAGCTTTATCTGCTCCGCAAACCACTGATGTGAGTAAACCGATCTCTACTGATGAAATTGCTTATTTAATTGATACATTGGTAGCAAGTAAATTTGGTGATAATATGATGCACTTTATGGATCAGTTTAGTAAAAATCTAGAGAATAATTTACCTGGTCAAATCCGTTCAGTAGTGCTGCAAATTAATGATGAACAACGGGGAAAAAAGCCGGTGGCTCAAAATAGTTCTGTTAATCTTCCATCTATTTCATATGCACCAACACACAGTGCATCGCCTAATGTTTCATTACCCCAGATATGTGCTCAAAGTGGCCGGAATTGTTCTAATTCGGCTACAGATTTTATGCCAGTCTTTTCATATAGCACTGTTAATTCTACAGCTGGGCCTTCGGTTCCACCTATTCCAAACATCAATAACCGAAGTATTGGTTTTACTTCTAATTTGCAGCAACCCTTTTACCAGACAGTGGCATATAATACTCCACCATTGCCACCAACGGGTACCGGAATTCCTCACGGGCCAGTACCAGATGCATACTTTAGTAGACCTCCACAACCTACACATTATCCTTTGCATGAAACACCACCACAAACACATGTTGCATCTGTGCCACAGAATAATTTTGTACGACCTTTTGAGACCTTTAAGGATCAGATTGCTAACATGCTTAGAGAGTTTGGTCTGGAACCTAAAGGTAGAGCACGTGCATATCAAAAACCCTACCCAGATCATTTTGATACAACCCCGTATCCTCGTGGTTTTAAAATTCCTGATTTTGCTAAATTTACGGGAGAAGATGGTAGGTCGACGTATGAGCATTAGGACAGTTTTTTGCGCAAAGCAGTGAAATTGGGACTTCTGATGTTTATAGAGTGAAATTGTTTCCTTTGTCTTTATCTGGTACTGCATTCACTTGGTTTACATCTCTTGCTCCTAATTCTATTTTTACATGGGCTCAACTAGAGCAAAAATTTCATGAGTATTTTTATAGTGGTGAAACTGAGCTTAGACTTTCGGATTTAACATCGGTGAAGCAAAAGTACAATGAACCTGTTTCTGATTACATTAGGAGGTTGAGAGAAGTGAGAAACCGATGTTTTAATTTGAATATAGCTGAAAAAGATTTAGCGGATCTTGCTTCTTCGGGTTTGCTTGCTCATATTAGAGACAAATTAGAAGGGCAAGAATTTTCAGATGTTAATCAAGTTTTGCAAAAGGCTTTGGCACAGGAAAACCGTTCTAAGGAAGGTAAACAATATAGCCAGTTTAGAGATAGCCAGAATAAGAACATAGAAAAGCCTGCAGTGAATGTTGTAGGCTATGATACTGATTCGGCTAGTGACGATGATGTTGATGTTTGCATAGCTGAGTGGACACAAATGCCAAAGTCAAAACCATTTATGTGCCCTGCTTTGAAACCTATACCTGCTAAAAGAGAAGAAATTAGATATACTTTTGATGTCAGCAAATGTGATAAAATATTTGATACATTGTTGCAAGGAAAATTAATTAGGTTGAAAGAGGGGCATATAATTCCATCTCCAGAGGAGTTGGGTAGGAAGGCTTATTGCAAGTGGCACAATTCTTATTCTCATGTTACTAATGACTGCAATGTATTTCGTCGACAGGTACAATCGGCCATTAGTGATGGACGATTGAAATTTGCAGAAGGTACGAGGATGAAGCTTGACAGTGACCCTTTTCCTATTAATGTGGTTGAGTTTGAGAACAAGAAGATGCATATTTGGTCAGATCAGACCGAGTCTGCAAAAGGGAAGAATATTGTTGATGTTAATGCTGCTCCACGGATGATAAAGCCTAAAAGTCCAGAAGTGGGAGTATGGAAGATTAATGAAGGCAAGAAGCAAGTTCCGAAGCCTAGGCCGACAGTGCAACAATTGTTGGACAAATATACTTCCAGAAGGGCCAACAATGTGTTCAATCGGCTTGGAGGTGCCAAGCGTCCTCGATCTCCTTCTGCATACGATTTTGGTGGCAATAGGCAGTGGAACAAATATTCATATCATCAAATGCCAATGTGTGAGATGAGGCCAAATTCATTTCCTGTGCGTCCGCAGTTTCCTCCACTCAGTTTTAATTTCAGAGCGCCATATTTTAATGGATCATTTGGCCATTTTCAATCAGGATGGAGGCCATCTGGGCCTATGGTTGGAAGGCATTTTGACAACAAGCGAGTTCGGTTTAATCAGGAAGCAAGGACAGGTGATTTTAGGAACAATGGAAATTCAGTATATGTTCGTTCAACTGCACGCAGAGAAGCTTATGTTAGTTCGCCCCCAAGGAGGACATTTACATTTTCTGCAGGACAGAGATCACCAAGGAACGGTGCAGATGGCACAATTTTTAAGGGAGGAAGGAAATTAGCATGGGTTCCAGTGCAGCATGGGGGTCGTGGAGAAAATTTAATTGATAGAGTTTTAGAAGGGAAAGATCCAATTGGGAGCTCGAAAATTGCTGGGACTGAATCAACAAAGGGTCCTGTTCATGGTCTAAAAATGGATACTGCTGCTGGAGAGCAAGGCCATTGTGTGCAGGCTGATTCAGAGCTTAATATGCAAAAAGGTACAGAGAAGCCACCAATTGTTCCATCAAGCAGTTGTCAAGAATTGAAATTAGCTGCCTCTGAAAATTTGGATGTACACAGTAGCAGTGCAGGAACCTCCGGGAGTGAACCTGGGCAACAAAATATTTTTTTGGCCAACAGCAATACCTTCTGGCCAAGAAAAGCTGCACATCCGTCCAAGATAAGAAATATGGGGGGCAGCAGCAGGATTATGTCAGTTGCACCGGGTACTAAACCACAGCCTCGTTGGTGTCCAGCAGGGCTTACTCATACGCAAAAACGGAGGGTGCAACGGTTACGGGCATTGGAAATCAGGGAAGAACAGGCTGAGAAGAAACGTGATGAATGGTTCAATCAAGCAAGGCCTATGGTACCTGCAAAGATGACTTGGAAAGAAAAACACATTGCGAAGGAAGAGAATAGCACTGCAGATGACATGGTTATTGATGAGATTTCAGAAAATAAAACAGAGAGTCCTGGGAACTTTGAAGTCAATATGGTCTTCTTATTGCCGACTGAATTTCGTGCTCCTGAAATAGAAGTTGCAGAGCTTGATTTGGGTCCAGAAAATGCTATATTTGAGAAGCCAAAGGATCCTGGTCAGCACTTAAAGCCTTTGTTTATCAAGGGTCATATTGATGGTAAGCCTGTTGGTCGTATGCTTGTTGATGGTGGTGCTGGGGTAAACGTTATTCCTCTTTCAGTTTTTTCTAAGCTTGGCCGAGATGAGACTGATTTAAAGAAGACCAACATGGGACTTAGTGGGTTTTCGGGAGAATTGTCTGAAGCTAAGGGTGTGATTTCTATGGAGTTAACAGTTGGGAGCAAAACAATACCGACTGCGTTTTTTGTAGTTGATGTCAAAGGCCGATATAATATCCTGCTAGGACGCGACTGGATTCATGCAAATTGTTGCATTCCTTCTACTTTACATCAGTGCTTGATTCAATGGGTTGACGATAAGGTGGAGGTGATTGAGGAGATAATTCGGCCTGTATTGCTTTGACTGACGCACCGGTTGATTGGCAACATGGTGAGATGCGGTGCTTGTCAGGAAGGGATTTTTCAGATTGTGATTATCTTTCTATTGGCAGAGATGGATTTGTGCCAGTACATGTGCAGCCGGCTAATGTAGCTCGGCTAAATAATTTATCGTTGTGATAATGAATAAAGAAGACAGCATTAAATGGTTGCAAAGGCGTACTGAAGAGTATCGTTCAGGACAGAACGATATGCATGGATTGAAGATTTTGACGAAGTAGAGAAGCTTGGCCAAGGATTTTCATCGGCTGATCCACTTGAGGAAATTGATATTGGTGATGGAAGTGTTCCCAGACCTACATTTATAAATGCGAATATGGCGGCTGATAAAAAAGGCAAGGAAAGATTGAATCGTTTGTTCCTTTGCTTCGGCTAAAGCATGAGGCCGATTTTACTTGGGGGGCAGAACAACGGGAAGCTTTTAATAATATAAAGCAATATTTGATGAGTCCTCCAGTGCTCCGAGCTCCCAGATCTGGTGTGCCGTTCAGATTATATATTGCTGCACAGGAGAAGGTGATCGGCGCAGTTTTGGCACAAGAAGATGGTGGGGAAGAATATATTATTGCTTATCTAAGTCGTCGTTTGCTCGACACTGAAACTCGGTATGTGTTCATAGAAAAATTATGCTTATCTTTATATTACGCATGTACCAAATTTCGACATTATTTGCTCTCAAGTACATGTGTCGTAGCTTGTCAAACCGACGTAATTAAATATATGTTGCAACAGCCGATCCTTAGTGGTAGGATTGGAAAGTGGGCTTATGCATTAGTAGAATATGATTTGACATATGAATTGTTGCGTGCCAAGAGGGGTCAAGTTCTGGCCGATTTCATTATTGATCATAGGATTAAGGATGAGGAAGATATTAATTATGTTAGTGTATGTCCATGGAGGCTTTATTTTGATGGATCGGCTTGTGATGATGGGCAAGGCGTCGGTAATGTTTTAATTTCACCTAATAATGTTGTTTACGAAGCATCGGTTCGGTTGGAATATTCTTGCACTAATAATCAAGTGGAGTACGAGGCTTTACTGTTTGGCTTGCAGACTTTAGTAGATATGGGTGCAAAAGATGTAGATGCTTTTGGGGATTCACTTCTTGTAGTTCAGCAAATTACGGGTGAAGCTCAATGTTTAATGGGTTATTGAATACTTATTTAGACCGATGTTTAGATATAATTAAATCTCTGGATACTTTCACTATCAATCATATACCCAGGGAGGATAATTCTAGAGCTAATTGTTTGGCACAGCAAGCATCTGGTTATCGAGTTAGGCGAGGGAAGTTTTTCTTGTTAAAACAACCGATGCTAGCTGTTGAGACAAGTGAAACCGATCTGCAGGATGTTAATTCGGTACAGGGTATAGTAGAAGCCGAGTTAGCAAGAAGTTCGGTTAAGAATGTGCATATAGTTAGTTTAATAGAAATCCAAACCAATCGTGATAGTGCTGGTTCGGTTCAGCAGCAAACTGGTCAGGCCAAAGAAGATTTAGTACAAGGCTTGCAAACAACCGAACCAGGAGATTTTGAGCCAGGTGATTGGAGGGGTCCATTAGTTAAGTATTTAAAAGATCCAAATAGCACTAGAGATAGGAAAATTCGGCGACAAGCTTTAAAATATACTTTGCTAAATGATGAGTTATATCGCCGAACGATAGATGGGTTATTTTTAAAATGTTTGGGTACTGACGAGTCTAGAGTGGCTATGGGTGAAGTACATGAAGGGATATGTGGTACACATCAGTCAGCTCATAAGATGCAATGGTTATTAAAAAGAGCAGGCTTTTATTGGCCGATGATGTTGGAAGAATGTTTCCGTTACTATAAGGGATGTGAGGCATGTCAAAAGTTTGGAAATGTGCAGTTAGCGCCCGCGGCTATGTTGCATCCTATTGTTAAGTCGTGGCCTTTTAGGGGATGGGGTTTAGATTTTATTGATCAAATAAATCCTGCTTCTTCTAAAGGTCATCGCTTCGTCCTAGTAGCTACAGATTATTTTACTAAATGGACTGAAGCGGTTCCTTTGAAAAATATGACTCATAGGGAGGTGATTAGTTTTGTTTTGGAGCATATTATTCATAGATTCGGCATTCCTCAGACTCTTAACTTCAGATCAAGGTGCATCTTTTATGTCTCATCAGTTTCGTGAGTTTGCCGAGTCTTTTAGAATTAAATTGTTGAATTCGTCACCTTATTATGCTCAAGCTAATGGACAGGCCGAATCTAGCAATAAGACTTTGATTAAGCTGATAAAGAAGAAAATTGAAGAACAACCGAGAAGGTGGCATGAAGTGCTTTCGGAAGCTTTATGGGCTCATCGGATATCTAGGCATGGTGCAACTAAAGTGACACCGTATGAGCTAGTCTTTGGACAGGAGGTTGTGCTGCCTGTAGAGGTTAATTTACAAGCTCTTAGAATAGCCAGGCAAAATGATTTGTCGGCTGTAGATTATAGTAATTTAATGATGGATAGACTAGATGATGTTTCTGAAGAAAGGTTAAGAGCTTTAAGAGAAATTGAAAAAGAAAAGTTGAGAGTAGCGAAAGCCTATAATAAAAAGGTAAAAGAAAAATCGTTTCAGTTGGGAGATTTAGTATGGGAAACGATTTTACCAATTGGAACTAAGGATAACAAATTCGGCAAATGGTCGCCGAGTTGGGAAGGTCCGTATAAAGTTGTGGAGATTGTTCGTGGTAATTCATATTTTGTACAATCTTTGCAGGGGGACAGGTTGCCTAAAGCTCTTAATGGGAAATATTTAAAGAAGTATTACCCTAGCATGTGGCAAGATGCTTGACGTTGGTATGGCCGATGTGTTATCAAGACATCGCCCTAAGCAAAATATTTGGCTGATGCACTGAATAAGCATCGTCCTTAGTGAAGAATGTCTTGGCCGGTATATTTGTACATATCGCCCTAAGTAAAGGATTTGGCCGATGTGTTACTGAAAGCATCGCCCTGAGCTATGACCAGTGGATTAATTAATTGTCGACACCATCAGGTATGGAAGTCTTAGTGTTTTTGGTCAATACAATCATACCAAAAACAGGGGGGCATGTGTTTACACTATAATTTGGCTAGCATATTTATTTAATTGGCCAAATTATTTAATGTTGCAAGGTGGATGATTTGGCATGTGAAGAGATCATAAACTGTGGGCAGGTTGTTTATCAAATCAAGTGTGCGTATGTTCATGCAGGGATATATATGGCTGAAGGCCGAATTAGTTTCATGTACGTGATACTGATGAATAATGAAGGGAAGCTATTGGCATGTGAGTATGGAAGAAAGACAAGGTCGTTGTGCAGGCATACAAGATTTCTACGAGACGGCGATAACTAATGTGCAAGATTCTGGACGGTTGATTTAAAGGAGAATATTTTAATTAGGAGATTTCATACGTACAGAGAAGTTGCTTGGCTGAGTTTGTTAGAGATAGAGTTGGAAAAAGAATAATTGTAAAAGAGTCCTAATCTTGTACGGAAAGTCCAGGCTGCCCTATAAAAGGGTTACTGTACGGCCGATTGAAGGCTCTCAAAAAAAAAAATCAATCGACACAATTCAATTCTATTTGCATCTACGTTTGTTCTTATTCGCACAGTAGCTTATAGTTCTTGTCAAGCTCTAGCAGCCCTAGGGTTTGGTTGATCTTTGCCGTTTTGCGCTGAAAGGCCTCCTCCACGAAAGCGAGGAACCCCTTTGCTAGTTTGCGCGGAAACTAGTCGCTCTTCGTCGCAAAAGTACGATAATTATCGTGGTGCTGCGCAGATCAATTTTGTACGGCAACACATGTGTACAATAAACCTGGACATTTTGGCACTAAAACAGACCACTTCTTGGTAAGCACATCAGATAATGGCATAGTAGTTGGGGAAACGAACAAAATACTGCCTATTCAAAACCTGGGGACTATGCAAAAGGAATAACCATGATGAACTGTGCCTCTTCAAAACAGTGAGAAGTGAGGCTTAGGTTGTGAATGGATTAATTCTCCAAAGCAAATATTGGTCTCCTATGATTGAAAGTTTAAGATTTTTACAGGACTATGAACAAATAAAATTTAGGTGTACACACAAAGCACCAAAGAAATGAAAAAACAGGATAGAAAACGCCCAATAAAAAACTTTCTTGAAGTTACCATCCTAAAAAGAAATCTCTAGCAGGAAGAGAAGCCACACTTACATCCGCATGGTGATCCAACAAAATCTTCACCATATCATCACGCCCATTGTGAGCAGCAAAATGCAGTGCTGCCCCAACTGTAGTTAATGCATCAATATGTGCTCCTTTGCTGAGCAAGGATTGTACTATTTCACAGTTCCCTGTAGATGATACAGGCGAAATCAAGAACTAACTATAACTACTTTGCTGTAAATTGGTCTTCATAAATATGCACTAAAGTTAGGTAACCTGATGATACTCACGAAGGGAGACAAAGTGTATGCAAACGAACATATACACACAGTCCACATCAATCTGAATTATAATCATTTGAACTGTTGGAGTTCATGGAATTTGGACACGCGAGCATGTCTGACTAAACACTCTCGAAATGGGAACAGAGAGAGCCTATTAGTTATATTTTCTTTCAAATATTGCATGATGTCCATTTTAGACCAAAGGCACCCACCCGCCACCTAACTCTATTAAATTAACAAAGTACTACAGTATACTGCACGATGTCCATGACGAGGGAGAGGATGAAATTTCAACATATGACATGTGCCTGCCCTTTCATAGTGTCCAAACTATGTCACCTGTGGCGCATTAAATTACCTTCATTTCACTAATAACAGGAAAGGTGGAATGAAATAACAATGTGTACAATAGTCCGCATAATGGTGATACACTACCTTTCCCAACGGCATAAACCAGAGGAGTTAGCCCAGTCCTGATGAGTGTTTCTGTATCAGAACCATTATCGAGGAGGTACTGCACCACATCAACGCTCCCACCATCAAACCTGCCATGGAAACCAAAACTCATAAAACAACATTAACAGCACTTGGAAACTAGAGAAAACAAGTTCCCCAAGTTAACACCACAATACGATTGTGTGGCAGCAACGAGAGAGAGAGAGAGAGAGAGACGCACCCTCCTTGCTGACTGCATTGACATCCAAACGCAGCTCCTCAACCAGGTACCTGCACACCGGCAGCTTCCCACGGCCGGCGGAGACGTGCGGCACGCTGATTCCGTTGCTGTCCCGAAAAGCCCTCACCTTTTCCGCGCCCCGGCCCTCGCCCTCGCCCCCGCCCCCGCCGAGCTCTCTCACCATCTCTGCAGGGGATCAATCAGCACCGCACAAACAGAAATCAACACCGAAACAGGGAATGCCATAGAAAGGGAGGGCGGCCGCCGCGCCACCTACTCTTGATGAGGCGGAGGTTGGCGTCGAAGGCCGCGCGGAGGAGGAGGTCGTGGGGCGAGCCGGGGAGAGGAGACATTGGACTAGGGTTAGGGTTCCGGCGCCCGGCTGCGAGCACCTCGAGGCGGCCGAGAAGGGCCGCGGGGAAGGTAGGCGGCGCGGCCATGGCGACGGCGGACGGCGGCCGCCGGAAGATGGTGGTGGTCTAGGACTTGGTGAGGAGCGACGAGGTACGACTGAGTGAGGGATTGTCTGTCTGTGTCGGCGGGGCGGGGGAAGCGGGAGCGGAAGCGTACGCGGGAAGAGAAAACGACGGCGGATGGACCTGACCGGAAGGAAAATGGTAAGCGCACCCGAGGATTCTGGACGATGGGGCGCTGAGTATGTTGACTGTGTGCCTGTGGCCTGTGCTGTGCCCCCGCCGGGTTGGGTTTGTGTTCCTCGTAAAAAAAAGAAAAGAAAAGAGAAAAACTGGGTTTGAAACTTTGAATATTGGACCAGTTTTCTTTCGAGATGTTTTTTTACTTTTCGACTTGTCGTACTGCTGTGATCATTGTCCTCTTTGGCCATGGTCTAGGCCGTGTTTAGTTGTGGTGGAGAAAAAGTACTTTTTTTCTGGGATGCGTGTTCTGTGAGGGGGATGAATAGGAAAGGGGAAAAAGGAATTTTTAGGGATGCGTGTTCTGTGAGGGGATGAATAGGAAGTAAAAAGTACTTTTGGGAACTAAACACGGCCCTATTGTAATTTGCAAGCTTGCCACTTTGGAAAACACCCATGTGAATTATTGTAGCAAGTTTGCATAGGTTTCATCGTGGTTTCATTTGCATTTGAACACCCCTAAGCGCTCGTTGAAACGCAAAACTCCAAACAAGGAATAGAGAAAACAAACATACAATCACAGGTCGCATCCAAATGAATTTAAAAGGAATTCTATTATACAAAATAAACAGCCTAGCATTAGAAATGAGCTACAATACCAAATTTGTTTTGTTTAGATGGAGTTGAAATTGCTTGTTGGAATTCAGCAGATGTCCAATACCAATTCATTGTTTGGGTGTATATATTACGAAATTGGAAAGTTGCGTCTCTTCTTAGGGGGGCAGGCCTCAGCGGCTCGGCCTGGCTGCTGGGTGCCGCTTCTTCGAGCCATGGAGCCCGACTTGGTGACAAATGGAAGCCACAGAGTCACGGAGCATCGTCGGATTTTGGGTGGAGGGGAGCAATACAAGGCTAGGGCTTGGGCGAAGACGACACGGCGACGCTCGAGCAGCGCAACACCGGGCGAAAGTGAGGCGAGTGCGACGGAGGTTGACGGGGGAGGACGTGGTGGAGGGAGGCAGGAGAGGGCAACACGCTACGAAGCGAGGCAGGGGCACTGTGCGGCCAGTCGGAGACGGGGAAGATGAGGCGCCGTGTGGCCCGCTGGAGACAGCAAAGAGGAGGGGGCTGCAACCGCGAAGAAGAAAAGGGGGGGCCTAAGGAAGAAGAAAAAGGGTCGATGCCACGAGGAACAACACTGGAGTATTTATTAAAGTTGTTTAGGGCTATATTCATTGAACTTGTTTAGGATTATATTTCAAATTTTCAAACTTCAATAATTTGCAGCTTGTTTTGAGGAGGTTGAGAACATGCCAATCACCTTGTGATAAGACGTAGATGGCCGATCTTCCGTCAGGTAAGGATAACTTTCGTTTGGGCGGAGTGAAACACACCGATCCGGCTTCAAGTCAGCAACTCGAACCCTGCAATCTTAGCACCTCGACTCCTCTGGTTATCAACCGTGTCACAACCCGGTTGACCTAGCCAAGAAGGCTAATCCCTGCAAGCGAAACGAAGAACACAAGCAAGAACTTGAAAGAACGCAGCTCTCAATATTGGTGACAATCTGCGGATGAATGATTAAGCACACAAGTTGGGGTTCTACAAACCGAAGACGGCAACTGTTCAAAGACAGATTAATCTAAAGCAAAACCCAAACCCTAAGGAAGGCGGCGGCTACTGAATTATAGAAGTTAGGGTCGTGGATGACCCCTGGACACGCCCCTTAATGGGCTCGACGACGATACAAGGCCCAAAGGCCAAAAGACGGTGACGTAGCACCGGGACACATTCTGGACGCCATCTTGTTTGGATGATTCTCGACGACTCCGGCCATTGGAAGCTCTATAAAATCTTCTTTCCAACCATATGTGGATCATCGAATTTGGACTCCGTATGTGGCCTGGGCGTCTGTTTTACCGAAGGCAGCTCCTGGACTCCGAGATGGACTCGAACTCGAGTTGTAATGGGCCTCCATGTAGCTTGGCCGACCCTCGCTGGTCCTCCACGCCTCCAAGCCATCCTCCATGTGTTTGTTGATCTTTTTCTTGGTTCCTAATCACATTATAAACAATAGGTAGTAACGCATTCTCAAAACTATTAATAGGAACATTTAGGAGCGAGCTCACCTCTAAATTTAATTGTCGCGCTCGAGCTCTTGTAATTGGACCTTCAATAGTTTGGATGTCCAGCGGTGAAGCCTCGTGTATATCCGTAGAAGTGAGGTCCTCATCACCTTGATTGAAAGTGGCACGTATCCACGGATTACAGATCTTGAAGGTGTCATATATATATATGTGTGTGTTTGTTCTTCTATACATTTATTTATTAATTTAATTTAGAATTACTATAATTTTATTTGTTTATTTATTTATTTATTCTCATGCAGCGGTGAGGGCTTCGTACATATATGGGGGCTGTTTAGTTGTGGTGGGTAAAAAGTACTTTTTCTCTGGGATGCGTGTTATGTGAGGGGGATGAATAGGAAAGGGGAAAAAGGAATTTTTGGGGATGCGTGTTCTGTGAGGGAGATGAATAGGAAGTAAAAAGGACTTTTGGGAACTAAACACGGCTATGATGGCCCATGATAGGGTCAAAACTTCAGCTGCTGCACATGATCATTCAATTCTAGCCGCAGGAGCAGAAGACCATGCCAAAATACACATGGTGCACGCTCCCTCGGATATGTGTACGAGTACTTTTTATAGTACTTTCCAAAACCCTAATGGGACCTAAACAATGTTTACAAGTTGTTAATGTCATAATTTCATAGGTCAATTATACGACAAAGCCAAAGATTATGTACATAGTTCGCTGGAGCATTAATATATAGTTTTTTTTGCGAAACAGCATTAATATATAGTTTTTTTAGCGTTTCATTTCTTTATGTTTAGCTTTAAACATTTACTAATGTTTGGCAATTAGTACTACTTCAAAGGTCGTACGCACCGATCCGGCAATCCTCACCAACGGCCTTTGGCCGTGTTCAGGTGTTACTTGTTGTTCATCCCCTCACATAACACGTTTCCCAAGAAATTCTCTTTTCAACCTTCTTATTCATCCCCCTCACATAACACGCTTCTCAGAACAAAAAATGATTTCTTCTCTCGGCTGTGTTCAGTTCCAGAAAGTACTTTTACTTCATATCCATCCCATCACAGAACACGCATCCCTAAAATTTTTTTTTTCACCTTTTCTATTCATCCCCTTCACATAACACGCATCCCAAAAAAAATTACTTCTACCCAACCTTAGGCCTTCCCCAATGGTATGTCGGTGCTAGCTCATATGCTAGCTCATAAATTGTTTAATCGATGAACAGTGTGAAAACAGTACAAAATGGATTGACTCTTTGCAAATAGGTTGGCTCTTTGCTAGCTCTTAGCTAGCTTATAGCATTTTGTATTCATTGAACAGTGCATCTTTTGATGTGACCGGCTCTTGGACAAGAGCCGGTCACATCACTTTTGCACTCTTCAATGAATTTGAGACGGCTAAGAGTTAGTAAAGAGCCAACCCACTTGCAAGAGTCAATCCACTTTGTACTATTTTAACACTAATCATCGATTAAGTAATCTATGAGCTAGCACAAACATACCATTGGAGGAGGCCTTACCTGAACACAGCCTTTGGCCTTGTTTAGTTCGCCAACTTTCGCCAACTTTTCAGTCACATCTTCTCTCATAGACACGCTTATCAATGCACTATTCACACCTCCAACTTTCCACCAACTTTCTCATCTAAACAAGGCCTTTGTTTGGGATCACTGCCGTACAATCAAGTATGTCAACGCCTGGCCCCACCAACGCCTCGGCTTCCCCTTCTTTCCCCTTCCAGGCTTCCAGCGTACTCTTCCCACCCCTCGATTTCAAAATTCAAAACCCACCGCCTCGCCCTTGTCTTCCCCTGTTTCCTCTTCCCCACAGGCCAGAGCCCTTCACCCCACTACCGACCATCCGCCATGGCGATGCCGCGGCTGCACCGCTCCCCGACCCCACTATTCTCCGGTAAGCCGTGAGCGCATCCTTAACCCTGGGCCTCAGACCCCAGAGTCGAACCCTAACTGCGTTCTTTCGCCGTGCAGACGCAACTGCCGCTACCTCGATGTACAACATGCTCTTCCACGCGGCCTACGACGGCGACCTCCGCCACTTCAAGAGTACGCCGTGCCTTCCCCCGGGCCCTCGGTTGCTATTCGGTTGCTGATTTTTTCTTTTCGTTCTTTGCGGGGGCGGCTGGTCTGCAGGGCTGGTGAGGGCGCTGGATAAGGGCAGGGGCCGCCTCAAGGAAGCGATGGAGGCGGCGAGGTTGGATGGCGTCGGGGCGTTGCACGTCGCCGCCGTGGCGGGGAGCCTGGAGGTGTGCAGGTACATGGTCGAGGGGCTTCGCGTCGGTGTGGACGCCGTTGACGATAATGGTCCGTTTCTGTCGCGAAGCCTTGATTCCTTTGATTTGTAGCGTTCGGATTGCGTGGGTAAATGGTTGATCTCTCATTTGTCCGATTGAGCTGTTGGCAAGCTTGGTGTTGTCAGATCTGGCAACGTCCTATATCGATCCATTCTGGTTTGCTATTTCATTCTGGTTGGTTCATTGTTTGATTAGGTCCTACTTTTGATTTATGAGTTCGTGGAACTTGATGGTTTTGTATCTGTTCCTGGCAGAATAAAGAAGTTCATGTCTTTACACCTGTCTTAATTTGTTTTGCTAAGTATTGCGCGCTGCTCATCATATGCTTCAAGTGAAATAGGTCATTTTTAGTAATTAAATAGTGTCAAAATTAAGTTCTAAAAACGTATGCCTCATACAAATAGGCAATATCTAAGGAAAATTATTGCAGAATTGTTGATCAGTAACACGTATTTTTACTGCTACAAGGAATTTGTATAATAGCTTACAATGACTTCAGTTTCATCTAGTGGCGAAGCTAAAGTAAGTTGGAGGGGGTGCAGCTCACTTGTGGGTGCATGAAATTTGGCCTTCGGGAGTGTGCATAAAGGGTGAAAAATTAGACCTAATAACTGTTTTTGCATTTTGTTGTGGGTGCATTAGCACCCCCTAACATCAATGTAGCTTCACCCCAATTCATCTTACAGAGTTGTCTAGCCAAAATAAAGTATATGCTTACAAATCTGCATATTTTGAGTGCGTCTAACTCTGCCTTGTGCATGAACTTGGGCATTCTTCATACATCACCTATAATTCACGCATCTTTGTTTCAGTACTTCCTAATACTAAGAATGTCACCTGACCCCCTCTAAATGTCATGCTCTCAGAAACCTACTTTTCTTTGACAAAGCATCTTCAGAGGTGCATTCTTTGCTGATCCTGAAGTGCACTGCATACATAAAGTTTTTGTGTACTTTACAGGTAGAACACCTCTGTTTTGTGCTATAGAAGGTGAAAATGTGGCTGTTGTCAAGTATCTTCTGGATCATGGTGCCGATCAAGACAAAGCTGATCACAGAGGGCTAACACCTCTTCACTCTGCTGCTGAGTCAGGTCCTCTCCAAATATGTCTCATGTTTTGCACCCCTGCATTGCACTATTTTGTTCTTTTTTCTTCTTTTTTGTTTGTAATGGAATATGTGGTGGCATGGTCTCGTTTCACTATATTTTTATAAGTAGACTCTTTTTATATTCAATAGTTAGATTACACTGATTTATTTGAAAGCATCCTCCAATGTGTCAAAGTGTATGGCAATCCGAGACAATGTATCTTCTGAAAGTTCTTTACACAAATGACAAATATATTGGTTTGTTAATGTAGTACCCATTTTTTTATGTTTAATTCTATGTCTATAGATAACTTTTGATATGAAAATATTACTACGTTCTAAAATTTTCTCCTTTTCTCAATGTTGGGTCTGTTCAGTTGTTTCGTTAACTAGCTATAGGACATGTTCTTATAGAGCGTTTCTCCCTCATGGTGAATTGGTGATTTATGTAGCCCATGTCCAGGACAAACTGAGGTGTACCAGCTTCAAGTAAAGCATTTTTTTAAAAAACACACTATTTAATAATTATATTTTGTTTTTTTTAACCTTTTTATGCAGGAGACTGTGAAATGGTAGAGCTGTTACTTGCAAAAGGAGCTTATGTTGATCCCATAGTTGGTGGTACGCCACTACATGTTGCTGCTACCGAGGGGCATGATGGTACCATGAAGATCTTATTGGAGCATAATGCAGATGTAAGCAGAAGACCATGCTATTTCTATCTTGAATTGCAATTTTACTCATCTTGTTCTTATGTTCCATTGTGTTAACTTTTTTCAGTCCTCGATTTTTAGATTTTGCTATGTAGGTTTAAGAGCACTTGACTAGCTAAATGGTACTACATCATATTTGACTTTTTAAATGCCATTTATTTCTTCCCTATTGCTTCTAGATGTTTTGTGAGATATTATTCTTCAATGTTGCAAAAAATTAGTGATCTACAGTCATGTTTTCCTACATCCAGTAACTATCATTCAGTGTAGCAACTAATGTTCTTTACTTTTTTGCTAGTGCAACGAGACGGACATGATACTTGGTGTGACACCTCTCTTTGCTGCTATAACTGTTGGATCAGTTAAATGTGTGAAGCTCCTGGTTAAGGTATTATGACTTCATCTCAGTTTCATCATGACCCATAATTATATGGTTACTGCTGCTGCATTTTATTAATTAAAATGCGTAAGTTTGGCAAATTAAACATAAGCTCCTTTGATTAGTATCTATGTACGTGACACAATAATGGTACACCACACATTTATTTATTGGGCCATCATTTCTGAAACAGGCTGGTGCTGAAATCAACGAAGATTGTATCTCAAGTGCACTGTTTCAGTCTATAAATGGACTTGATGTTACATCTGAGTGCTTGAATTGCTTACTGGAGGCTAGAGCTGCTGGTGCCAATCATAAAATTCCCAATGAAGTAAGATTTTTCTCTTTGACACTAGTAAACACCTGCAGCTCTTCAAGTCTTCTAGCTTTGAACCACAGGTGTTTGGTAATTTACTGCATGTTACTTGCTTCATATACTTAATTTTCTCATTGCTTTACCATGATCCATGGAACCCCCAGCCCACCTAACTTGCAAAGGCACCTTATATGTGAATTATTTTACCGTGCGATGTGGCTACATGATTCCAAGCTAAATATTCTCTTCTGTCTGTATAAATATATGATGCACATGAAACCAGATTATCTAGGTTACTGTTGTTAATGTTTGTAGGGTTGCTTATTCTTGTTCTGGTATGTGCTGTGATTATTTTCTAAGTTGCGTGCTTGCATTGCAAGCTGTTAGCCTCTTGCTTGTTACAAGAACGTTTCACAGATTTCTCTGTATTGTTCTTGTTGATGATAGTTGCTAAGGTGGTCCTAGAAAGTAGCAAAGAAAATTCACCATTTTCTATTTTTTTAGAGTATTCACCATTTTGGTTGGATTCCTGCCAATTGTAAATTTAGACTGAGAACATGAATGCTTCTGTTGGTTAATGATACAGCATGAATGCTAAGTTGATATCAGTTAGCTGAAAACAATTTCTTCTGCTCTTTATTTCATACTTCCATGTAAAATGATCATTTGGCATATTTGGATAACCATATTAAAGGTTGAAATATTTCAAATTCATTAAAAGACAGGTCTATTTCTGGTTTGTTTTTGCGTAATATCAGGTCAAACATAACCAATATGAAATATAAATTCAAGTTTAGTTAATCTTTTTTCATTCTTCTTTTGCTTCTATTCTCTTTACACTTTATTTATGATTATGCCTGTTTGAAACAGATAGGTTTGGTAGAAGTTCCGTACGAGTTACAATAGCTTATGTTAGGTTCCTAAAATTTCTGCATTTCATACAGGACCTTTACTAAGTGATACCATTAAAATTTTTATTTCGTTTCCATTGTGGCTAGAAACTTGTGTCCACTCTGCGTGTCCACAAGAGTTATTTACCGATTTGGATACCACCTTAACTCTTAAGATTATGTAAAGAATAGGAGGTAAACTGGACTGAACTGAACTAGAAGAATGTGTGAGAGAAGAAATGCATGAGGAAACTATATTGATGATGGTTAATGATGAACGGACGTGGATGGTGGGCTCTTAGTATGTTAACGTTGTCTGTTTGTTGGATGGGCTATTTTGATAGTCAGTTTCTCTGTTAGGAGTGATTGTTGTTCACAGCACTGAGCATAAATGCTGTATTGACTAACACAATTTCCATGTTCGTCGGAGGTGGGGTCTTAGAAAACACTATGATTGTACAATCATAGAAAGAGTGGGCATAAATCCTTATGCCAGATCAAAACTACATAGTCCCGAATGCTCACATCTATAAATATTTTCCATAAATATCTGGTCATCATCTTGTTTGATATTATTTGCGGTTCAGGCTGAACATGCACATAAAGGGAAAATTACACAGTTGAAGTCACAAGGAAGTGAGGCAGTTAAGAGAAAGGATTATCTTTCTGCATCAGGGTTTTACACTAAGGTATATTGTAGCGTCATGTTCTCAGTATGTTCATATTTCCCAGCCTATAAATTTTATAAAAAGTTGCAATGCATCTCACGGTGCATAGTTTTAATAGCCTGACTGACTTAGTTTTTAGGAACCAGAAGGCATGGCCTAGGAATTGAACCTGAAACTTGAGCTGTGGTTCATGTTGTCATGGGATAACCACCATGGATAGACAGCATAATTGGAAGGGGATTAGAATATAAGGTGAGGAAGATAAACATCGGGATGAGAGACCTAGAGGGATCGCATGCCAGGAATTATGGTAGACTTCTCTTATATATATAAGGGCGTAACAAGACTTACTCCTAGGACAGAGGTTCTCACTCATCCCTAGCTAGTTAGTAGTTACAACTGAAATGATAATGCTTGCCAACGAAAAATTTCTATATTTGACACCTAATGAAGCGCCTCAACAAATTTGACACTCGATTTGCACACCTTTCGACTGGAAATGCGAATTGTTTTGGTTCAATGGTTTCTCTCATTTTCTTTTTCAAATCCAAGTAAACGTAGTATTATGCCCCCAGCTCCTCTTGGCTTCATTCGATCTGATTATGTCTCCCTCGCTCCCTCCCTCTTCTTGCCCTGCCATAGGCGCCATAGGATCTCTGCGTGTTCTCTACGTGGATCCTGCGTTGCCTGACGCTTGTGCCTGCTGAGGCAGAGAAGTCCCGGGCTCCTTGTGGCATATGCCATATGGAGAGGTCGTTGGAGGACCTCACCGCCATAGTCAAGCAGCAGCCCGCGGGGTCCATGGATGCTGGGGTGTTCTGCGCTCTCCTCCAACTATTCTCCAACATCTGTCTTCTTCAGCTATCTCAGCATTGCCAAGTTCGCCGAGATGGACTGCTCTGAGTGGAACTGGTGGTTCACAATGGTTCTGAGTGAAAAAACCTAGAACCAACATCAAGACCATATCAGAATATTTCCTTTCATATTCTCCAAAGTGGAAACCATGAAGTACAACTTATTTGGTTTGCAATTATTTCTTCAATACTATATATAATTCAGAAGTGAAAATGCTCTTACATTTACTTCCTCTTCTAGAATTTCTCGTTTCTAGTTCTGCTCACGTGATTTATCGGTGCAGTGCACTAATATATAGGGATGAGCCACAGCATGCAGATTTCATGTTCAAGGGTTCACTTGACAAATCTTCTAACGTAAATGTTTAACTTATCTTGTTGGATACTTGTACAGGCAATAGATCTTGACCCTGATGATGCAAGCTTGTTATCAAATAGGAGCCTTTGTTGGCCTCACATGGGTGATGGACACAAAGCTTTGCTAGATGCTCGTGAATGCAGAAGAATGCAGCCTAACTGGCCAAAGGCCTGCTACCGGCAGGGTGCAGCTCTAATGTTACTGAAGGTGTGATGGAAAATCCTGTTGGCTATTTATTGACTTCCTATAGGAACTGCATCTATCAATCACTGGAGTTTGTATCAACAGGACTATAAGAGTGCGTGTGAAGCATTTTTTGATGGATTCAAGCTGGACCCAGAGAATACGGATATTGAGGATGCGGTACGGTATCCATTTTTCTTTCAATTGTGGCATGCACTTTCAGTTTATTCCATAGTTTTGTGCTGCAACTTTCCATATACATGACCATGTTCTCACCTGGCAAAGTTGTCAATGTAATATTTTGTTCGTTAACACCCCTATGTTATGAATTTTTCAGGATTTGGAACACCCAGTGCTTGATTCCTTATGTTTTTATACCTATCTGCTAGCTCTTAATCATTTAGTCTTACCAACGACCCTTCCAATTATTAATGAAAATTTTAAATGGACATACTGTGTGCTGTTCATGTTCTCTCATACTTTTGTTCCTGATGGTGCGCACTGCTCATGCAAGATTGATTTTTCTTATGCATGCAGTGAAGCAATGAAATCCTTGAAGATATCTCAAAAAAACAAGGCGAAGTAACCTTGTGAGATGTTGCTCAACAGAACTTGAAACACCTGCAAGGCTCATGGATGGGTACACCGTACACCCTCTTTTCCAGTCAGCTATTGGGTGCTGATGCATTTAAAAGTTGCATGTGTGCAATGGTGGTGACATTGAATGTGTGTGGCTACAGTGGAAGTGCTCCGGTTGCCACCTGTACTCTTCATAACGTCCTTTCTGCTGTGGTGCTGTCTTCTGGGAAAGAGCCTATATTGCCAGACTTCGTCGATTGGGTCCTATGTATTGTAATCTGAACCTTGAGTTGAATACAATCTATTATTGCGTGAATTCATCTTCTATCAGTCACCACTAACCTGGCATGACATTGGACGTCACTCTCTTTATCTGCTTTCAGTTTGCTCTGCTCTGCCGTTCTAAGTTGTATCTTTTTTGTGTTATTTGGAAGTAGTCAAGATATATATAAAAGAAATTAAATCAACATAGTATATATATACTTGCGTGGACTGAAAAACATTTGTCCGTCTTCTTGTTTTTTTTTTCAAAAAAGAAAAGAAAGACGCACACAATTTTAATACTGAAATGGGCGACTGGAAACGTGTGCATGCCTAATTTCCCTGAGGGTTTTTGAAAAACGCACTAGAAATAGCACAACGCACACGGACATAACCATTTCCCTATGGGTTAGGGAAAATACATAGGGAAATTCACATGGCGCACATAAAAAATACTTTTTTCCCTGGCAATATACCTTTCGGTGTTTTCTTTTTGATTCACCGTCACGGAAATTTTCTTAGTTTTCCCATCCTAATTTGACTTCTTGGTGCTGGTTTTCTATCAACAGGGAAGTTTTAGTTTCCAGTAGTGAATCAATGAAGTCCATCTTGGCGATCCAAATCGAACCAACACCAGAGATGAGGCATCTAGGCCTACAGCATGCACCGTGTGAGTTTTGGGTAAGATCAGAGAGGACGAGGCAGATGCATTACATTACTGTGACTGATGAGAGTTACCTCAAGCACCTTAATTCTTGGTAAAATAATACGAGATAGCCGTTGATCTTATAATAAAAGGGGAAAATAGAATGGGATTATTTAGACATTGCAACTTTTTAGCAATTTTTTGTTCATCATGATCATGTGAGCGCCAGGACCTTTGCTTCTCGCTAGGGGTGGGCATTCGGTTCGCGGTTAATTCGGTTCGGTTAAATCGGTGAAGAAGAATTTCGGTTATTGGAAACTGATCACCGAAATAGCCCAGAAAAAACAGTTAACCGACACCAATCGGTTTCGGTCGGTTAATCGGTTAACCAAACATATAATCCGAGCAAATGAACACACCACATTTATTACTGATCATCACAGTACCAGTAGGACATAAGACATAGTCTCATACTCTCAAACAACATACAAAAAGTACTCCAACTAGTTCAACAACACGGCTGCACCGCGGCATAAAATGCATAGACTGAAGTTCAACAGATCCATAAATGAAAGACCACCATGGAAAACAAAGGTAAATGGAGCAACTCCTGCAGTCCTGCCCACCTCACGTAGTCACGTTCAGTCCAATGGCACAGCAGGAGAGGGATCGCCATCTTTGGCCTTGGCTTTAGTGGACTTGGCCTTAGTAGCAGTAGTCTTGGGTGAAATTGCAAGGCCACCAAACTCAGCAACAAGTGCTGTAACCAGCCAACATAACAATGTTTTTTTTAGATAATGGAGCCAACATAGCAATGTTAACTCATGAATAATAAGGAACTTGAAATAAACAGCTAAGCATTCAATAGATTTACCTTCTTCTATTTTAGCCAATTCTTGAGGGTTCTCTTCCACACTGAGAGTAGTGGATCGACGAAGTCAATCACGAGCCATGTGAGACAATATTGGGAATCTGTTAGAGTTGTCCTTCCACTATTCAAGAATGTTTAAATCTTGGTTCAGCAAAGTATTTCTCAAGTTCAGACTTTGCGGTGCCACTTCCAGTGCTATCAAGCCTCATTTTCTGAGCAACTATAGATCTCATCAACCTCTTGCTCTTTTCTGGAGCCTTTCTCGCAGCTTGAGCACACTATTTCTAGCAAATAATCGTGGCCTCTTCCTCCGCTGCTAGGCTAGCTGCCATGATCGTCACCACTCACCAGTTCACCACGTCCTGGACCACTGGCCACCACGCACCTGAGACTACGGGCGCTGCAATGGGGCTCATCTACATGGCAGCTAGGCAAATTCGACTGCATCGGCCACGACATCAATCTTATTCGCGCTCATAAGTGTGCTCATACGTTTGTGCGAGATCACAAGAAAAATACCACCCTTTCATTTAATAACGAGAATTACTTGACTTTTCTATTTTCCACCAATTTCTCCGATCGGTAGCTGGTTCACCATTTAAGGTACCGCCACAGCTTAATAATTGAAGGAGCACCCCCATTCAGAAATCTGACTTGTCGTTTAGGACAAGCAATTTACTACCAAGTCTTAAAACATTACTATCAGTCTGCCTTCTGTCGCAACACACATAACGATAATCCAATTTCAAACTTCCAGCACATATGTTATATTATGTCTTAGTACACAGCTGTGATAGCTATGCAGCCGGCATTCGATCCAACATAACAAAAAAAACTTGGTAATAATGTTTTCAGAAGTCAAATAAACCTTGCAACTGCACATTTAGTGGGAAATAGCACATGTAACGCAAGCCTTGCATAAGTTTCTTCTGGCCAAGAGACAATTCAGAGAGCTATGTTGCCGGCACGAGATATCTTCATGGAGTCCAATGCCTCTCTGCTAATAAAATTAGAGTAAAATCCATGAATGCCCATTGTACTCGTTCCCATATTTCAGTTTAGCCACCATACTTTAGAAAAGTGTAAATAGTGACCATAAAAGTTGTTTAAGATAGGATCATTAGCTCTCTAGCCATGCGTATTTAGATGACATATCATTGACATTGGCCGTGTTTGTGACATCTCTGATGTCAAAAATAATTAAAGTGCAATTAAGATCAATGAACAGGGAATTGGGATGAAAATTCAAAAATTCAGCAAAAAAAATTTAAACTTAAACTCCAAAAACAGGGATTGTTTGGCACCAACCGAAAACTCAAGATTTTTGTACTAAACTTAAAAATCTCCAAAAATAAAAGTTGTTTGTCATCACAAATAAACCCTAGTCACTGTTTGGAACTTTTGAAAATTGTGCAGTTTAGTCCCTCAAAAACTCAAATTACCATTCTGGGCACCTTTTTGTTTTTGGGTCATTTGAGCTTGAAAAACTTCGAATTTCAAGTTCATCCCAAAAAGAAAGTTGTGTCCCATCTTCCAAACTACAACTTTTATTTTTACACTTTTTCAAGTTCAGTTCAAATTTTTGGAGAAAATTCGAATTCAAACTCGGAGCTCCACGGGCAAGCAACAGTGCTCCTGGCACGCTCTGACGCCGGCCGGAGCTCGGCCGCCACGTGGCCGGCGAGCGGCGCAGGCGGCCCTGAGCTGGCCGAGCCGCGGCGGACCTTGGCGTTTGTCGCCTAGCCGTTGTCCGGCCACTCCCGAGCCGTCACTTCGCCGCCGTCGCCTCTCCTCGCCTCGCGCCGCGGACGCCATCATGGCGGTCTCGCGCCGCCGCGGTCGCGCGCGCGCTCGCGCCGCGGTCGCGCGCGCGCTCGCGCCGCGTTGAGTGCGCTGCAGGCCGCGATTCCCCCTCCACTACGCGCCAACATACCCTGTAGACGATCCCGTAGCAGCACGCGATGATCCCCCTCGCCGACCGAGCCGTCCGCGCACAGACCGTGCTCTCAGTGCGGCAATGGCGCGTCGCGTCGGCATTAACTCCGCGCGCACGCTCCCGAGGCCGCACTGTGCCACTCTCGCGTGCCCAAGCTTCCCACCGAGCCCCTCTCGCACTCCATTCACTCGCTCATTGCTCCAGTGCAGCTCCTCGCGCGTTCCCCCTTCTTCTTCCTCCTCGCGACGCGCAAACCGAACCCGAGCTCCCCGAGAAATTCCCCGTCCACGCTCCACCATTCCCCAATCCAT
The DNA here is from genome assembly GCA_015342445.1 of Digitaria exilis. Lineage (NCBI taxonomy): Eukaryota > Viridiplantae > Streptophyta > Magnoliopsida > Poales > Poaceae > Digitaria > Digitaria exilis. The sequence goes on along the minus strand of JACEFO010002071.1, from coordinate 15,542 downwards.
CCCGCACGGAGCTAGTCCACTACACCAGCTCCAAAACCCCCAACTTTCCCCAAGAGATTGTCCCTTCTCCGGCTCGAATTTTCGATTTCCCCCAAATCGCGAATTCCGGCCACCGAAGCACCCGCACGTCGAGCCCCTACTCCGAGCCATCCCCGAGCTTCGCCGAGCACGCCATTGGCTTCCTCGAGCTCTGCTGAAGCTCTAGGACCTCTCCACCCTCCGCGAACGACCCCAAGCTCGCCGGCGTAGAAGCCGCGGCGGCCGCGCCACCACCTCCTCGTCGCCGGCGCAACTCCGACCTCCCGCGGCCTCCAAACCGTCCTCAAACGACTCGTGGTGAGCCCAGGAGCCTTTTCCCCCACTTCCCCGAGCCTAGTTCGCCGCCGTTTGGCCGGCGCAACTCCGGCGAGGTCCCAGGGACTTTTCTTCATCGTCTACCTTTGTTTAGGGGCCTCTGCGCAAAATCCAGGGACTTCTTCGCGAAGTTTTGAAAGTTCTAGGGTTCTCTGCGGAAATAGATTCTTAACCCTAGATTTGATTTTCCCGAATCTCGTAAAATCCATTAAAAATCGTACAAAAATCGGAAAAATGCACAAAAATACTCTCTGGATTCGTGAGAGTCTAAACTACAACCTCTATTAGACATGTTTATACTTTTGACGAACTGTTTTTGAATTAAAATTCAAACTATGAAAATCTAAAGTTGTGCACCATTTCAAATCCAGAGCTCCACTAGGGTTGAGCTTTGGATATGTTGTTGGTAGTGACTTTGGACAGCTTGTGTCCAAAGGAGACCTAAAAATATGCTTTGTAGCTCCAGTTATGAATTAAAATAGGGTTTCTGTCATTTTGCAGTGCAGAAATCATTAAAAATAATCTGTGCAGCGAAAAATCACCATTTTGCTCCAGAGGACTAAAAACCTGTTAGCACACCTGTTAAAAATGAAAAACGTAATTTTTGCTCTGTTTAGACTAACAAATAATTAAATATGTGTTTTTGGTTAGAAAATTATTGAGGACTACCCAAGGGTTATTTTGAGCCATCACTTGGCCAGAGCCCTCCTCATGCTTATGCCTAGCTTTGGTAGGAAGATCTCCTGAAATAGATGAATTTTCAATTTTATATGAATTAAATTCATTTCTGCTGGCAGCAACTTGTTATATTTTTAATAAATTATGTATAGCTCAGAATGAGCTAAATTTTGGAGTGAGCCTAGCTCTTATACTCCAGTAGCTGTCATAAAGTTTATAGCTAAAAATGATGAACAGAAATGGAGAAACAATAATGAGAAGGAATCTAGATGGAAATTGATTTATATAAAAGAATAAACCTTTTTGGTTAATTAGTTAAAATAAAATGGATAGAACCTGAAATTCCAGAACAGCACCCAACTTTGAGAAGAAATAAAAAGAAATCTTTTATATATGTACACAATCACCATCGAATTCAAATAAAGCTTTTTCCACCCCTACACTTGTTTTGTGAAGAAAATGGTAATGCTTAAGTATGTCTAGGTGAATATGGCCTTCAAGGCCTTAATCCTAGAATCTATAGGCAGCCGCCTTAAACTATGCATATCATGTAGAAGGCGCTATCCCGGACGGCGACTACACCCTCATCCCCGCAGACGAGGAAGGAGCCCCGGAGCACGGTGCCGGTGCAGAAGTGACCAACCCGGAGGCTAACCCCCAGTCCGAGCAAGAAGGCAAGCCCCGGAGCATAACCTAACTTTATCAAATTACGCACTTTGAATTCTCTATGTTTGTGCATTACGTTTCAAGGAGTTGATTGGATACCGTAGCTGCAAATTCCTAGTACCTATGACTTGCAACACTAGTATGAAAGGATCGATAGAGCATTGCTATAGGTCCGTTACAAGTCGAGTGATTTCCTGTCACTCGCGAGACATAGGAGTTGCTTGTCTTTACTTATGTTGGAATCATAAGGATTGACGGGCGGGATGATAGATGTAGATCTCCCGTCCGTGTATGATAATTGATTAAGGTCGGAAGGTGTGGATGCGTGTGTCAAGTTTTTGAACGTACCACATGCATGCCGATGTATGGGGATCGGTAAGCCCGGTACCAGATTGAAGCAGCTAGGACCGATAGCCATCTCTCCTTGGAAACTCTGCTTTCCCCTGCCGTACACTTGTGGATATATGCGTGAGACTGTGAGTGAAGCAGTAAACCTTTATCCTAAGGAAATGGACCCGGTTCCGAATTGTGGATCGATGGGAAAGGTTGGGAAATGCTTGTACCTTTTATCGCAAGCAGAGTATCCGTGTGTGTTGGGTTTCCCCTGGCCAGGTAGCAGAAATTCGGTTCGAACTGTCCGCTTCTCGCGGTTAATGAGACTGCTTGACCGCCATGCTACATCGAGTAACAAGTGAAATTTTGAGATTGATAAATTGTTCTATGAATTAATTTGTATTGCTCCACTTGTATGCTTAGAAAGGATGCTAATCTAGAATGGTTAAATAAACTAGAATATGATGCTAAAACTTGAAAGCAAGGATCTACCTTTAGTTGCTTTTTGGCAAACAAACCCACCAGCCAAAAGCCCCTCATGGTCTAGATGTCGGTGATGTAGTTTTCACCCGACGGGTAAGCCTTGCTGAGTATTAGTATACTCAGCCTTGCTTGTGGCATTATTTTACAGGTATACCTTTGGATGTCGATGCCTTGACTTGGCCTGTCCAGGTTCCACCTGGCTGGCACATCGAATGGGTTCCGTCCTCTGCCGAGGATCGGGAGGAGTAGCATCGTGGCAGGCTTCAGCACGGTGTTATTTGTATCGTCGTTAGTTATTCCGCTGCAATGAACTTCTAAATTCAGTTGTTATGAACTTTCATTTCCGCTGCAAGACTTTGTACTCTGATTTAAATTTGAACTCGGTGTGTAATAATTGGTGGTACCTTCGGGTGTAAGTTAATTTGTGGAATGTTGTAATCTCTGGAACCCACCTTCGTGTAGGCGTGCTGTTGTTTCGATCGAGAAAAGTACGTGGTTTAATCGGGTTTAATCCGACGGCGCTCCAGCTTATTCCGGATTAAGTGCCTGACTACGTGATTAGTGGTCCCGAGGTACTTAACTTGGAATAATATCGGAGTGGTCCGCCACAGTGTTTCCTTTTAAAGAGTGTGCATATTAATGAATGGAAAAAGTCCATTTTTGGCCATCCAACTCTACCTCAGTTTGATTTTGGCCATCGAACTCCAAAACCGGGTATCTTTGGCCATCTAACTATCAAAACCGTTCAAATTTGGCCATCAGACTGTTTCGATGAGTGGTTTTAACTTTTTTATTTACAATTTAGTCCTTAGATCTTAAAATGATTATTACTTTTTGCTCGTACCTCTAATTTAGGTGATTCTTGTGGTCACGTGTTACTAACGGTGAGCACTATATTTTAAAGTGATCTTTATACTATTTTATCACTATATTTTATATTATTTTTTTGTCATTGTGTATAAACAACAATATAAGAAAAGTAAAACAAACAATTATAAAATAATATAATCAACATTTTAAAAGATAAAGTTCATCGTTATGAATGCATGACCACTAGAATCACTTAAACCAGAGATAGGAGAAAAAAATAATTATTTTAAGATCCAAGGATTAAAATGGACTAATTTAGTGCTTTTTAGTCCTTGGATGTTAAAATGATTACTAATTTTTTTTCTTGCATCTCCGTTTTAATTGATTCTAATGGTCATACGTTCGTAACGATGAGTTTTACATTTTAAAATATTGATTGTATTATTTTATAATTGTTTGTTCAATTTCTTATATTATTTTTTCTGCAAACGACCAAAAAAATAATATAACAAATAGTGATAAAATAGTATAAATATCACTTTAAAATATAGTGCTCACTGTTAGTAACACGTGACCACAAGAATCACCTAAATCGGAGGTACGAGCAAAAAGTAATAATTATTTTGAGATCTAAGGACTAAATCATAAATAAAAAAGTTAAAACCACTCATCAAAACAGCCCGATGGCCAAATTTGAACGGTTTTGATAGTTAGATGGTCAAAGATACCTGGTTTTGGAGTTCGATGGCCAAAACCAAACTAAGGCAAGAGTTGGATGGCTAAAAATAGAGTTTTTCCTTAATGAATTGGTCCCTTTGATTGGATTAAATTTGCAGCCGGGGCCCAAAATAATTAATAGAGCGTCAAAATTGCTTCCACATCTGCGACCTCATGCCACCCACGCCTGCACTCTGTTAGCATACATGCAAAACTCCGATTAGCATATGCGTGACTGAAAGCATCCGTAAGTAACATTTTTACGTAGAACAAAGTTCAATTTAGAATGGCAATATTATTCAATATAGTTCAAGACATCAACTCGGTAGAAAATTAGTTCTTGTTTGCTAGCAGCTTGTGTCTCCTGCCTCGCTTGAGCATCAACTGCCCTTTTGGCCGCTGCTTTTTCCCTGTTTGCTAGCGCTAATGCTTGTTTCTCTTCAGCTACAATCTTTTTTGCCTCTGAAACTGCTGCTCTCTTCTGTGCAGCTTCAACCTTCCTTGCTTGTGCCAGAGCTGCTTTTTTTTTTTCTTTGCAGCATTGGACTTCCTTGCTTGTGCATCTGCTGTCTTTTTCTCTCCGGCCTTTACGTCCACATAATCCCAATTACTACCATTGCTAATGAAAACTCCACCATGAAATAGTCGTACACTGAATGAACCACTAGGATCACCTAGGCATCAAGTAACAGGTCTAATTTAGAACACATTGTATTTGCGAAGGAGGTACATCTAATTTAGAATACGTACCGTAAGTGGGAGGTATTGCTTCCTGTGGCCGACGGACAGTAGCCATTGTTTATGCTGCCCTCTCTGCTTGCTGATTGCCCTCTCTGCTTGCTGATCATTGCTCGCTGGTTGCTGCCAGCCCGCCACCAATGACCGCCGGTACCAACGTTGTCTAACGAACAGGGGCTGACGTACGTCAAGGTAATGAAAGATATGAAGGATTATAGATGGAAAAGAATAAAGAGAGAAGGGGATAAATGGAAAGGGCACCAACCATGTCATCCAAATACGTATAAATAGTAAGACAATGTATTGCCATAATCGGATAAGTTTAATGTCCGCGATTTACACTTTTATGAGTACGATGGCTAAACTGAAACGTGCGAACAAGTATGATGGCCATTCATGCATTTAACTCATAAAATTAAGGTGGGTCAACATGCACATGGGAATTATTCAATCATGATATAATTTTAAGCCACCTATTGAATCGCCATTTGAATTGAATAGACTCAATTTAAAACCATATATTCATGTTTCAGTATGAATGAGGCTTATTATGAACATGCATCAGTACCGGAAACCCAGTGCCGGTTGCGTAACCGGCACCGATTGGTGCCTACGAACCGGCACTGGGGGGCGTTTTTCCTGTAGTGATGCATGAAGAGGAACGAGGTTTTTTCTCTCTTTATTTACACTTTCAGTTAACACAGATGACGGATGGATAAGTACGGCACGTGAGTGCATTCCCCATCTCAACATTAGACGGGTCCAACTTGACGCCATCAATATATGCATCACATGCCTTTTCATAGCCCTGAATAAAAAAAATTTGCTCTGTCGTAATCAGAGAAATATAATCTAGATACCTCACAACAACAAGTTGACATAACCTCTTATATCTCACCTTCAGGAACATACGAGCAGCCCCTTGCCTGTAGCAGGCTTTTGGCCAAGAAGGCTCCATTGTCCTACAAGCTTCAGCATCCATCAAAGCCTTCTCTCCCTCCCCCATTTTAATCCAGCAAAGATTTCTATTTGAAAACAAGGTTTGCATCATGTTGGCACTTCTTAACGTCACTGGAATTGTGCCGTTAGAAAGCCAGTAGGAAACTCTTGCCCTATAGAATAAAATATTCTGCAAGCGCACAGAATGACCGTGTAGCACTTCACCTTGGAGTATTCCAGGGTATCGTAAATTTCCACGAGGAAGCTCTTTGGTTAAAGTGATATTGAGAAATTATACCAGGAACACATTCTAGAAATATACACCAACTATCTTAGGGGAGATAACTGGGGCGCAAAGATATGATAGGTGGCTGTCCTAAATGACTTAGCTTATCTAAAAGGTAAGCTAGATAGAAGGTCAAAATGACCAGCGACACAGGAGACTTCTACACTTAGAGATAGAGAAAAAGCTGGGAGAGCAACGAGCGAGAAAGGATTCCTAAGACACTCCTAAACTTATCAGAAAGCCTCTAAAGATCTAGACTAGAACTCTACCTAGCTGTCAGGGAAAAGAGCTTACTTCGGCGGCTGGAAGAGGAAAGGTCCAGATGGGATAGAAGGGGGACCTAACGGCAACCTGCAACTACTGCTATGAAAACACCCGAACGTTGTGGTCGCACAAAGGACAGACAATGCTGTCACCACTTGCCGCCTACCACTCTCTTTCCGTGGGGTGGAACACAATTCTAGCTAACACCTAACCAAACACCATGTCTGGGTTCAATGCTAGGATTTCTTGTGAGGCCTTCACAAGGAACCCCCCTCTACCTAGGAGACGGCTAAATCTCCTAGTCCGGGCGAGAAACCCGTAAGGTAAAAGCCTGACAAACTAACTAGACTCTAACTGAATCTAAAGGTTATGAAATGAAAGGATCACACTACTTTCCTAGATAAACTAAGGAAAGCAGGAAAGGAAAGCTTAACCGATAAAGTAAAGAAGATAACTATATTGATAAAGGAAACATTCAAAGTATAAAGAAAAGATACAAGAACTTTACCCGATCTCCGAGAGACTCCGGAACCTCGAGGCAAGCTCGACTCAACTCTAACTCCCAACCCTAATCTACTCTAGAAAATATAAAAAAGTAAGAGAAGCTCCTTCTTGGTGTGTGTTGAGAAGTGAAGTGGAGGCCTCCTTTTATAGCTTGAGCAGGTCGGTTGAGCATCTTGGCGGTTAAGTTAGCTCAGCATGCAACCGTCCTCAGAAGAGCGCCTTGAACGGAGTCGGTGGCCGGCCGTTCGGCCGGTTCCTGGCCGATCGGCCAGGGTTGGTCGCCATCTGGCACCGTCTTTCGCAGCAACGCTCTGGATTACCTCCTGGTGTCGGTAGTTATGACGGTTATTAACTGTCTGGCAGTTAAGGCATGCAAGTCGGCCCTCTAATCCATGTGATGTGCCTTTCCGGCCCTTTGATCAAACCGTCATTGGATGAATGGCTTGGATGCTTTGCATGTGTGCTAGTTTGCTCCTGGATCAGTGACTTGTCATTTGGTCGAGATGTCTGGCCGGCCGGTCAGGACTTGGCCGGTCGGCCAAGCTTTTTGCCCATTTTTGTCCTATTTTCTGCCACGTGTCCCTGCATTCACAACTTCACCAAAACTTGTGGAATTTGTTAAATATAAGCAAAATATACATGGAACATTGTGCAAAGTTCTTATTTTATCCGAAATGTTCACAGTCACAAGGTGTCATAATGGCCGTCAACACACCCCCAAGCTTATCCCTTTGCTCGTCCTCGAGCAAGGCTAAAACTTAGGCTCGGTGGATCAGGAGTTGCGTACCCCCTACAAGTACCCTGTGCATAAACCTAAACTCTGACAAAGTAGATTGAATTAATTGGCACATAATCAATTCATACCTTTGCTCATCTGTGGGGCTTATTGCTTTTCGTCTTTGTCACAGGCAGTTGGAAAGCTGAACGATCATCACCAGAGTTTCCTGCAGCTGTTCAGGTTCCTCCTCGGGGAGATAATTTTCACAAAGATGGTAAATATCCCCGATGGTACTCTCAAGTCACTCAAGTGTATAAATCCTCACCTTGGTCGAACCGACCATGACTCCTACTCTAATGGCCGATATCTGGAGCTTTGGGTAGGGAAAAAGAAACATACCTTGGTTACCTTTGTTGACAAGCCGAATGGTGATTCTCGAGAAGTAGTGCTCATCAAATTCCCATCCTTGGAATTTAATGTTCAGGGGAAAAGGAGAGAATGGACTCACACATGGAAAGATTGCTTGATTCTTAGGCTCATATTGTACTCTATTTGTAGATCTTCTTTCTCCTTTCTCTTCTTTCTTTCTCTCTCTTTCTCTCTTTTTTTTAAGGAGGAGAGAGGATAGATAAAAATAGGAGCTCAGATCCTTGCTTGAATTCATGAGTATTTTCATTGGAGCCTTTTTCTTGAATCATGGGTAGAATAGTTACACAGTGGAGATTTTGGGCTGGTTGGTGAAATGTGTTGTCCGACGAAGGTGGATGTTAATACTCGGAGTGAGAAATCAACATGCTGGACAGTTTAAGGCTAGCAGACAATGGTTACGCGAAGGAGAAGGAGTAGGTAGATGATAAGCATTTTCTTCACGAGAACACACCGCTCGACAAATCTCAAAGTAACACAAGACTGCATATGGTGGCTAGAATAAAATTTTGCATATATGGCTCTGGTGGGTCAATCATCCATCGGGGTATTTTCCATGAACAAAAAAAAACTCCCGAAAGGTTCCTTATTGAGCATGCATTCTTACTCTAGTTCAAACCATATCAATATTCCCAACAACTAGACTTTGACAACTATTGTTTATGCTCCCACTAGAATGAAGCATAGGGGAACGCCACATGCCAACGAACTCAAGTACTAAGAGAGTAAAGGGTTATGTACGAGGCACGTGTAAAGCATAAATAGAGCAACTATTCATCATGTCCAAAAGAGAACTTGCAAAACTGTCCATGTACAAATTACTTGGAGAATTCTTTTCCTTTTATTATTAATAAAATTCTAACGCATGTCATGGCATTTCAAGAAATTAAACGACAAAGGAACGACAGATAACTTACCTGTGATACTTCCCCCAAGCTTCGATGAAGCTCAGTAGTCTGACTGGTCGGGGTTCTGCTGGTTGGGGTTGAGATCCATGCGCTGGAAGATGGTTGAGATGTCGTAGTGCATGGATGTCGCCATCACCCAGTTCTGCTGCGTGAGATCCGTGTTGTGTGCCATGTCCTGGTTCATCTGCTGCTGCTACTGGTAGAGCTCACTGAGCTGGGTGTTGATCTGCGAGATCTCCCGAGTGAATGGGTTCTCGTAGTCATACCGGGCTGAAGTGGATGGTCCGACCTGTGGACCATAAGAACCCATACCCCCGGAGTAGTAGTACCCGGGATCCTGCCCATAGCCTGGCATGGTTCCTGTGTACTGGCCTGACCCTCCTTGGAAGTAGTCGTACATCTGCTCGAAGGTCATGTTGGCAGTCGGGTTAGGTGGAGGCATCTGTGATGTCCCAGGCTCTCCAGATGATGGCATCTGTGAAGTGCCTGCCTCGGTCTGCCTTTCTAGCAGGGTCCTGCTACGTGTTGTTGGTCGTGTCCTAGCCACATTGTGGTGTGCTGGTTCCTTCTTCCTCATTTGCAATTTAAGCCGCTTCACCGAGTAGAGTCCGAGGTTTGAGCAGGGAAACTCAATCTCTTCCTCGAACCCAGGGTAACACATAAAAAGAGTATGGTTCGGCCCTTCCCGCATCAAATGCCCTTGCACAAAATGATCAAGACCAATTTGGGTTTGATACTCCTGTGTCAATGGCAAGTAGGTGACTTCTGCATTTGTCAAAGCACCGACATACATGGCGATACGAGTCACCAGCGAAGTAATGTCAATGGTGCATTTTGTAGTCACCATCCTTTGCCAATGACTAAGCATACTCAACACGGGAGAAAACTTTATCTTTTTAGCCATAGCGTAAAGGCAAGGCAACTCAGCACTAAGACAAAGACGTAAATCTGCACGAGGATGAACAACCATAGCAATCCATTTTGCCAAAAACCACAGCGTAGGATTATGAATGGAAGTTATGCTGTTTTTGGTGCTGAAAGAATCATCAGAGATGGAGTCCCACCATGAGGTTCGCTCATAACGGTGGTCCTTCTCCAAAATATTGGGGTTCAAAATGCAACGTTGATGAAAACCAAGAGCATTGCTAAACTGGCGAGAGTTCAAAATAAAATCCTCATTGAAAAATCGAAATCGAATGATAGTTTCTTTCGGGGTGGTTTCGATATTCAAACTCATCAGAAATTCAATAGTGAGAAGACTCGATCCTGATTCCGTGATGGTGTGGAAGTGCTCCCAACCTGCATGCTTGAATGCGCGATCCATGTCATGTCCCAAGTCCGTTTTGATGAGAAGGAGAGGGCTGAAGACAGTAACATGTGCAAAGTTGCGATTCTTGAACAACTCCAGCGCACTCCTCTCGTATTCGGTTCGTGGCACGATTTGATCAATCGCGACAAGAACTCGAATATGGAAGGGACCTTGTGGTGGTGTCGACACTTCTTCTTCTTCTTCGTACAGGACATTGCGGTGGACAGGCATGTCCACCGACATATTATCCCGAGAAGAGGTGGAGCTGTGCGAGTGACGTGAGCTTGATGGAGTCAGCTTCTTCTTGAGCTTGCCGGCTGCCCTCTTTGCTCCACGCAACATGATGCTTGCTGCAAGGTTAGTGCTCACAATACCCGAGGGAAAATATATCAGTGGGTTAGCAGTTAGTCGTCCTTGTGGGGGATTAACCTCCACAAAACGTTCTTGTCTTGAAAGCCAATATTATTCTAACGAAAGAAAAAAGGAAAATATTTTTAGGGTGTATGTGTTTGAACAACACACACATAATTTTCTTGAATTTTTTTTTAGCTCTTGCACTTAGCTTTATTAATGGCTAATTAAACTAGCAAGGAGATTAGAGCAAACGAGAGGGAAAAGAGCACAGAGCAAGGAAGATGAGTGTGCACCTGCGCTTTGGTGTGCCTCAAGGAGACCTCGGCGCCGGCTTTTATAGGCGGGCGTCGGTGGGTGGCCGGCCGGCCAGGGCCCAGCCGGCCGGTGAACGGCGGCGGCTTGGCCACGGCGACGGCCTAGGCGTAGGCCTTTTCCTTGTTGTGGCGCGGTTGGTGACGACGGGACGCGAGCGGCCGAGAGCAAGCTGGCCGGCCGGAGTGGAGCCGATCGGCTCCTTGTCTTCACGCGGCTCATGATTTCTTCTCTGACTCTGATCCCTGCACGTTAGTGCTCCACTACGCTTGGGTAGCGCCTCTGTGGCCGACAGGTGGGGCCGACCGGCCAGGTTGTGGCCGATCGGCCAAGTGACTTGGCCATTTTTTTATATGCAGTGAATCAAAGGAAATAATGCACAAGATAAATTTGCAAGAATTTAAATATGCCATGGGTGAATGAAAAGGGAAAGTAAATGCACAAAAATAAACTATCCTATATGCGAATGCATGAATGAATAACTGCCACATACCTTATGGCGAGGGCTCGTCTTTCCTGTCCTGAGCAGGACTTGTAAGCTGTTGAGCTTGATCACCTCCTGATGACTCAGTAGGTGGATTCTCACGTCCTGATGGTTCAGAAAGTGGTGTCTTCTTCCGCCATTCCTTTCGGATGATCGGAGGTGGATCGACCTTGTCTTCTTGTTCTGACTCCAGAGCTTTCTTGTGTTGGATACTTCGTATTGCTTGTTTCCGATTGTGGCTTTTGATGGCTTTGTATAATCGTAATGCCTCAAGCGTCATGATTATTTCGTCCATGGTCAGGATTGATGGATTTCCTCGCCCTCTCTTGGACGGCTTCCGTGCGACTGCCTTGACTTGGGCACATTGTTCCACCTTTGGCTTAAAGGTGAATTTCTCCTTCTGGCCATTGATGCTGAGCAAGATTTCTCCAGCCCCAACATCAATGTTTGCTCTTGTAGTACTCAAGAACGGTCTTCCCAATATGAGAGGCGTCTTGGTGTCAACTTCCATGTCGAGAACGACGAAGTCTAGGGAACGAAGAAGTCCCGAATCTTGACTGGGATATCCTCCGCAATTCCCGCTGGGTAGCGAATCGATTGATCCGCCAGCTGCAAACACATGGTAGTAGGAGCAAGCGCATGATGGTTAAGTTTATCATAAACTACCTTGGGCATGACGCTGACACTTGCTCCCAAGTCGCACAAGGCAAGTTGAAGTGTTGGTTCCCGATCGAGCATGAGATAGTGGGGTGTCCTGGATCCTTCTTTTTCTCAGGGAGAGAATCGAGTATAGCTGAGCTACACTCTTCCGTCAGGCGTACCATCTCGGTGGCAGGCAAGGACCTCTTGTTCCCAAGAATGTCCTTCAGGTATTTTGCGTAGGTGGGTACCTGCATAGCGTCAAGAAGTGGTATATTGACATAAAGCTTCTTAATTACCTCCACGAATTTGCCGAATTGTTCGTCGGCCACCGGCTTCCTTCTCCGTTCCGAAAACGGTAAGGCAGTCGTGTCATAGTACTCCTTTGAAGTCCATGGGACTTCACTGGTCTCTTCCTGGGTAGCTTCGGTTGGTTCCTTGCCCTCCTCTTCCTCGGCTTCTGGCTTAGTATTCCTAGCGGGTACGGCTTCCCGCTGAGTACCTGCATCTTTAGGTGGAGATGGATCCCGCGTGGACTTTCCAGTCCGCGTGGTAACAGCACTAACACTTTCTTTATGGGGTGCTTCCGGTTGCCCAGGAAGTTTTCCCACATTAGCATTAGGACAAGATGCAGCCAATTGAGCAATTTGAGTTTCCATCATTTTATTAAAAATCAATTGGTTTTTAACAACAGAATTAAATCCCTCCATTTGGGTGGCCATAGACTCTAAGACTTTATCAGTAGCAACAAACTTTTTACTGATGCTATCATTAATTTGTTTTTGGCCATACCATATATCTTTCAAAGTAGGAGAAGAATTACTGTTGCAGAATGAATTACCTTGCTGTTGGGCCAAGGGGAGGTTGGGCTTGGAGTTCCAACCTTGCTGGGGGCGGAAGCCTGCATTGGGATTCCCATTCCCGATGAAGTCCACTTCCTCTTGAGTGCTCGGGCAACTGTAGCCCGAGTGTCCGGTGTCACCACATGTCTCACATGTGATTCATGAACCCGCAATCTGCGCCATCTCCTGGGTAGGAGATTCCAACTTCTTCATAAGAATGTCCATCTTAGCGGCCAGCATGTCGATGGAGTCGACTTGATGAACTCCTCTGGTATGGGCTGACTGCCTATCTCCCTTCCAACTTTGGTTGTAGGCGATTTTCTCCATTAGAGCCTTTGCTCCTGGCACTTCCAGCGAGAGAAATGATCCTCCTGCTACTGCATCAAGATGTTCTTGAGATCTCTGGTTCAACCCGTGGAAAAAACTCTGGGTGACCAGCCATTCTTCCAGGCCATGATGTGGGCATGCTGCAATATACTCTTGCAGACGCTCCCAAGCTTCCGAAACAGTTTCATCTTCCTGTTGCTGGAAACCTGATATCTTCCCTCGGTAAACATTGGTTTTGCTCACCGGAAAATATTTGGTCAGAAATGCGTCGGCGCAGGTCTGCCAAACATTATTGAAGGAGGCCTTGCTGGTGTAGAACCATAATTTCGCCTTCCCAAATAGCGAAAACAGAAACAAACGCAACCGAATAGAATCCTTAGTAGAACCTTTGGGATCAATGGTGCTACTCACTTCAAGGAACGTTTGAAGGTGAACGTTGGCGTCCTCTGACGCCTTCCCACAGAATTGATTGGCCTGAACCATGTTGATGAGGCTAGTCTTCAATTCGAAACCATTTCCACCTTGGTTCCCCATTATCCTCAAGGCCTGGAAAGCTGCTGCTTGATGGGGTAGAGAACTAATGGAGGGTCTTGGTGGGAGCCATGGGGTTTGGTGGTGGAGCTGAGCAACTGCGACTGTCACTGAGCTTTCTCTGGGGTGGGACGACTCTGTGTCTCACGACCCGTCAAATACGCTCTGGATTAGGATCAAAGTTTGAAGGTAGGTCGAACCGGTCATGCACTGCTCTGCAAAATAATCACAAAGACAAAGAGAGCAGTGGTAAGCCCGCTAAGAGTAGCGGTGATAAGACTAGAAATGTCTTCCAAATTTAATTCAACAATATACTTTAGCCAATTGTTTCCCCGGCAACGGCGCCAGAAATGCTTGTTGGCACTTTTAACGTCACTGGAATTGTGCCGCTAGAAAACCAGTGGGAAACTCTTGCCCTATAGAATAAAATATTCTGCAAGCGCGCAGAATGACCGTGTAGCACTTCACCTTGGAGTATTCCAGGGTATCGTAAATTTCCACGGGGAAGCTCTTTGGTTAAAGTGATATTGAGAAATTATACCAGGAACACATTCTAAGAATATACACCAACTATCTTAGGGGAGATAACTGGGGCGCAAAGATATGATAGGTGACTGCCCTAAATGACTTAGCTTATCTAAAAGGTAAGCTAGATAGAAGGTCAAAATGACCAGCGACACAGGAGACTTCTACACTTAGAGATAGAGAAAAAAGCTGGGAGAGCAACGAGCGAGAAAGGATTCCTAAGACACTCCTAAACTTATCAGAAAGCCTCTAAAGATCTAGACTAGAACTCTACCTAGCTGTCAGGGAAAAGAGCTTACTTCGGCGGCTGGAAGAAGAAAGGTCCAGACGGGATAGAAGGGGGACCTAACAGCAACCTGCAACTACTGCTATGAAAACACCCGAACGTTATGGTCGCACAAAGGACGGACAAGGCTGTCACCACTTGCCGCCTACCACTCTCTTTCCGTGGGGTGGAACACAATTCTAGCTAACACCTAACCAAACACACGTCTGCAGGTCGATCCTTAGCTGTCTACGGACGGGAACGTGGGCATGTTCCGCATTCCCAGAACTTCTTCTGGAACGAGGAACAGGGACGTGCAGGATCCCAAAACATATGAAACATCGATCAAGAGGCAACAAGGTTCTTGAACCTACCTCACCACCACCAAGATCCGGGACGGGTCACCAGGGCTCCTATCGTCCAGCACCAGGACGCCACGTCTCCGCGGCCCATCGCCAGCAGCCCACGTGCATGCACAGCCCCCTATTCCGCCCTCCGATGTCGCCGCTATTGTCCAGCGGCCACAACAGTCATCACTGCCATCTGCGGTCGGCCATCGGTCAGCGCACCAGGTGTTGTCGTTGTCGGCTATCCATGGTAAGGCCTCCACGTGACGTGCCGCTGGGCGTGGCGTCAGCTCGTGCTCCGCACCCTGGCAAAGGCAGCATTGCGGCACAAGCGCGCGGCCTGCTCGGCAGTCAGCCGTTGGCACCTTGTAGTCTGCCACTACCTCTATGCAGTGTGTACGTGTGTCACTGCGGTGCGGCTCGAATGCTCAATGGCCGACGACGGACAAAGCGACAGACAAGGGAAGGAAAAGGATAGAATAGATGTTAGGGTTTTGTGGAACCGACGGACGGATTTAGTCCATCTTAATCTAACGGATCAAAATTCGCATGACTAAAAAACAAAAAAACATGTTGAGAGAAGGACTCGAACACAAGACCATTGCAAATCGATGGTTTTATGGATGAAGCCTCAATGCCGCAAGGAAAGCTAACAATTTATGATTTGCTCATGAGCATAGCAGTATATGTAGAGTAATTAAGGTTTCTGACAATTTCTTTGTTGTTTATTGTTTTTCGCACTACTAACATCACCCAACTATCGACAACAATCAATGCTTTCAT